>PNEQ01037097.1:0-53884 GCA_003012365.1 Medauroidea extradentata
CAGCTTATTTTATTTTAACTACTTCAATTTTATATACTTAGTTACTATTTTCTATTGTTTCTTGTTAGATTTTAACTAATTTTTTGCTACCTTTGTACATGTGATATTTGTTTAAATTTGGTTAAGTGTAAGAGAAGGCATTTTAGCCTTAACTTCGCCAAGAAAATGAAAGACGAAATAAATAAATAAATAAATAAATAAATAATTTAAACAATGGTAAGTTTGTGTGACACAGCTGGCTACAGATTTATTTGACATTGTCTAAAGAGCGCTGAGCCAATAATAAAGAAGTTACTAACTGCAGGCCCAATCACGTGGCATCAATATGTCAGCGTGCAGCCAATAAGCAGATGATGTCTGCTTCAGTACACAGACATTCTTGGAGGCTAGTCTACGGGCCGGAAAACGTGCGACATTTTTCCTGTCTCTACAAATAACATCTGCTGGTTATCACAGAGTAAAACGAGAACAGAATTATTTTAAACCAACCACACTTAAGGGCTTAAATAAATTTATTTGCATTAGAGAATACATACGGTACAGCTGCAGATTCTGTGGACCTTTAACAGTGCAATTTTTGTAAGGCATAGATCCATAACAGAAATCAGATACCTTTATTTTCCCCCAGTACGCTGTCAACCCGAAATACGGAACGATGTTACAAGCCTCGAAAGCAAGGGCTAACTGCCTCATTTACTGAATGTCACTAATTCTCCTGTGTGTTTGCACCAACACTGCTAATTGCCGTCTACTCCACGAAGTGCGTGTAATTGAAAGTATGCTTGAAGTATAGCGTGTCAACGAGACATGCAATATTCGCGTTATTTTCTGACAGCTGACTAGACTCCAAGTGACTATAGGTTCATTCGACAACTCCCGCTGGCCGATATTGTCGTGACTTGCCGCGGAGAATGCTTACACAGTAGATATGCCAATCTCTGTAAAAAAAAAAAAAAAAAAAAAAAAAAAAAAACGTAACACACGCGAATGACAAAAACACAAAAGTTCGTGGCCAATTGAATAGCAGAGTATTCTTTGTTATGTATAGGAAAGTGAAGATTAGTCTGCTACCAAATGATAACGCGAATTTTGCATGTCTCTAGACTCATAACGACATTTGCGTAAAGAAATTATTTTTCCCCGCAGTCTTTTACTGCATTAATCCTATATTAGATACTAAATTTGGTATGGTGCCGCAGAAGCAACATCCGCTACAATTTCTTTGAGTTTATAAATGTTTCCAAATTGCTTATGGGTAGAGACAAGAACAATCCACAGGTTCACTGACCTGTAGGCTAGCCTCTAATAATATCTGTGTACTGAAGCAGACAACACCTGCTCATTGGCTGCTCGCTGACTCAGTGATACCATTTAGTTGTTGCACCTTTATTATTGGTTTAACGCTCTCCAGGAATCAAATAGGTCAAGGTCCAATTGCAAAAAACGACACGTGCCTTCAGCTGTTTAATTCTAGCGTGTGTCCAAATGAAAACGCGAATTTTTCAAGTCCGTAATTATAGGTAGATAGGGAAAGAAAAAATTCACTAGTTTAACGTTCTGCACGTTAGAATTAACTGTCCTGTATATACTCCAGACCCAAAGATTTGTCCATTAGCTGCTAGTCACTGGAGAATCATACAATCATTAGAGATGATTGTATACCGCGAAAATTATTTGTGCCAACATACCCTTGAAAACGCTGTAGTTTCTCGCGAAATGTACGAATGGGTGATATACGTCTGACACAAATTAGCTGTCTGCAGACAAATAATAGGCATCAAATATTACAACAGCTGGATTCTTGTAGCTCAGTCAAATAGGGCAACAACTCTAAATACAAGCGAAAGCCAGTCATCTTTGCATAAGCTGAACGTACGTTGAAACCTAGCAAAAAGTCAAGTTTTCGGGCGATAAACCATCATCTCTAACAATAATTAAACGAATACATGGGACTTAAGTGAACATAGGATAACGGATTCTAACATACAGGTCATTGAACTAGCGATTTTTTTTTCTTTCCCTAACCATGGGTGTTTTATTATTACATATATGACGTGTATTTTAAGCTTCGGGATCGCGTAACAGTAGCCTGTAACTCTGGCAACACTGGTTTAAACGACCAGAGTCCACACAGCTGCGAGCTGCAAGGCGTCGAGCATGTACGGCTCGAGTCTATTGCATCGTTAGCTTGAATAGTGTTCATCTAAATAATTAACACACAGTCAACACCATCTGTAACCTAATTCACGCTATCGCAGCTAATTACAAGCGACAATTAAAAAAAAATCCTAACTTAACATTTGCAAACACGAAACGAACGAGGACAGTCAGTATGTTTAATCGAAAGTATAGAATAGGGAACCAAACTTTCGAAAATAAGGTCTAGGCGAAGTGTTTACACCACCAAATGAAACAACTGTTTCAGAAGTTTGTTTTTTGTCACAGAGGGGGAAAAAAACACGAGTCAACATGCTTGTATATAGTATTTAATTGAGATATTCAACATAATATATTTACTACTTTCGTTACAACTCAAGTATACAAAATATTTTCCTTCAGTGCAGGCCTAGTTTAAAAACCGTCACTTATCAATAATAATAATAATAATAGTGATATCGTGTGTATATTGCTTATGTTCGAAAATTATCTCCAATAATTGAATACACTGGTACTCAAGATTCATACACAGCACAAGAAAACCTGTATTTCGTCATTAAATTTGTATTACAAACTCAGGTTTCCCTCAATAACGAAGGATGACTTCACGCAGTTTACACCGCTATCAAACATCACTTTCCGAAACTGGACTTTCGGATGATTATAAACGTACTGTGTATCATATACGCTGTTATGTTCATATCCATTATGTGACAAAAAAAACACGAGTTGACATAAAGTCATAAAGTCACAAAGTGCGCGCACTACAGCCAATACCTGAATAACTCACGCTAACGCACCGAAATGAAAGAAAAACAGGCCCCAGAGCAGACGACTTACTGACCCAACAGTTGTAGCTACCAGCTACGTGGTACTGTACCACATATCACTACAAACTGTACATATTTTGTACACAGGAACTTACCAGAGAAAACTACATAAACATAACGCTATAATTACGTCATGTGCTGAACGCGGCAATACGTCAGTAAGGCGTTTCTTCACCTATTGATAGTGTTTTACTGAAATAAAAGCACTGGCGTGTTATACATAGCACTGTATGATTTTCAAATCTGGCCACAATTACATACAATTACTGACCACAAGTAAATACAAACATGCTAGATTTCTAACGTATATAGGTGTCTCCAAAGAATTAAGCAATTCATTGCACATCACACTTTTACCTCTCAATGTATATATTTCAACACTTCACACACGTGTCCTATTGTAACTACCCGTTTGTTATTGGTCCGCTCAGCTGGAGGTAGTGGACATATCCACGAGCACTAACGATAATTGTTGATATGTTGTTTCTATCAGTTCGAACTCGGTCTCGTATTTTAGAGCAATCATTTTATTTCGACTGCGCGGTGATTCTGTGCGGCACACTTTTCACTGTGTATGTTTCTTACCAACCTAATGAAATTGACTTCATTAATTTAGGAAGACTTCATAAGCTAGTTAATTACTGTCTCATATGACACCCAAAAAATAATCGCTCAACTAAACAAAGAATACCACGCATCACACAAACCCCAAGTTTCGACTTAGCACGTAGTCTCTGGGCCACGCTCAACTGAACAAGAATCCAACATAACAGATGTGCTTAAATCTTACGTGTATGGATGGTAAAACACTATCTCCTGTAAGCTAAGTGTAGACACGAAGTTACCTGGCAGCTACTTAAAAGCTGTAACCCGTCCATAGTTTGCCTCGTAGGTATTCTAGTATGTTTGTGTCAAAATGTTACACACTAAATAAATGAATACCCATGTGAAACACAGGCATATATTAGTGTCCTTATGACCTAGAACTGCAGATAATCATAATGCCGGCAAGTATGGTTTCAGTCCCTGAGCTACGTCTTGACTGTGTAGCGAAGCTCAAACCGGACTTGTAAGTTGACCGATGAGATATCTGCCCACAGCATCGCACAGCGATAATCTTAATTCTCCGCTGTCACTCCGTATCAGATGATGCAGTACATCACTATCGCGCGACACATTGTGTGTCACAGTTTAAACAATGAGTATCGCTGAACACGCAGCAGACGTCAATAATGAGTCCTGTAGCACTTGACAAACTGCCTTCAACAATGTGAAGTGCTCTTCGCGTCTATCTGAGTAGGTTCTGACCAATCCTCCGTCAATTCTTACTTTCAGTAGTAATTTTTACAAGTTATACTAACTAGTACTTGTTACTAATTTTTTATGTCGCGTGGATTGGTAGGAAACAGTTGTTAATGGCTGCATGGAAGGAAGATCTCAACATGGAAGTGTCGTCTACTTTGTTCACCTTTCTACTCTCTTGATCGGTCTCACCTGCTAGCTGTCGTATAGCACGCAGTGCATACCTCAATCTCTGGGGCGTAGCCGGGATTTTTTCAGGAGGATATTTTCGTTGCAGCGTACTATAAACATATATACACACAGAGAGAGAGAGAGAGAAAATAACAGTATATTTCGTTAGACTGAAGTTATTGCAGTTATATTTCAGAACCCCAGCACCCAAGTGGAAAGTGTGAAGGTTTCCTCAGAATGTCTGACGACGGGAGGGGGGGGGGAGGAGGTGATAAATCCAGATATCCTCCAGTGTACTACAGTGGAGCTAGTTACAAATACGTGCTGTATTATAACGGACCTCGGCCACAAAAGTTTGTCATCTCAAGTGAGAGGCGGATGCGAGGCGTGTCGCCTGACCACAGTCACCTCAAGGGTCTGTACCCCCCCCCCCTTCCTTTACAAGACAACAGGAGGGGCCCGGACGTACTACCATGCTGACTGGCTTTCCTTTCCCGGCCCGCTGCGTGCTCGCCGGCGAGTAATTGCGAGCGCTCGCATTCCGTTCCCACGGCCGCCGCCCCACGCAGCCACTTCCCGTGTAAACTCTCGCCTTGGTCCAAGCCCACCTAAACGCCGCTCCAACACAGGGCTGTCCGGCTACGACTAACTTACGCCAGTCCATATACCGTGGTTGTGCATGTGTGTCCCGACTACGTTCTAACGTTACAACTGCGATGAAAGGCGAAGTCACGACAGTTGAGCGCCTGCGCATAGAGGCGATGAGGCAAGCGGTGAACGAATGAGTCGGCCTTACAACCCGCAGCAGATCGCGGTCGTTATAGTCAAATACCACGCAAATTATGTAATAGTATGTTACTACAACATGTTTCAAAAACCAGAGCATTGAAGTACAGACGCCAGGACATATTTTATTTCTTTACCTTCGCAAGACAAAGCACCAATGTCCTAAAATGACATTATATTAAAAAGCAATTTTCACCATTCTTCCGTTTCTAATGACATACTACAGGACTGTAGTAAAAAAAAAAAAGGTGTCTACAGAAAACTTCTTGCTACAGGCTCCTATGCAGAGGCATTATTAGTTCTGAGACAGTTTAATTAGTATTGGTGTGACCTTAACTTGACGTAAAGGTTATATAAAATAATTCATACACGCAAATACACGTAAATCAAGTGGAATAGTTTTAAATACCAAATAAAAGGTCTGTGATCGCGCTTGGTTGAGCCCGAGAGAGCAGTGTCGCCAAATTGATGCGAACTACAACAGCGGTTTCACTTAGTATATAGAGTGAGTGTTGTCGTAGAAACAAGGACGTAGGGTGAAATATATGGACGCGACATATACGCAAGAAATACAAATATTGCCGACATACTGCTTATTTACCATACACGGCTATAGTAACGAGGATACGGTATATCTGAAACGACACACTTGCAATCCTAATTCCTCACAGGTATAGAAGTGATTATGAGATAGTGCTCCTAGGTTGACTAGTACATTTGTATCAACCATCCACATGAATCTAGGAGGACATTGAAAAACAGCCGGCTACAGGGGTAGAGTGGCACAAAACAAGCCTAACATTTGCGGCAGTAGCAGTTGCATATCTGACTAGTGTTGGACTCGCCAAGATTACGATGATAACCTACCTGTTACGTCAAAACGATCTCATTACAATCCGCGAAAGGCTCCAAAATCATTTACGTAAGTGTACCACGACTTTACGAATGATGAGCGTGTATGTTTAAATGAACGTAAGACATAGTTTTTAAAGTTCTACTGTGAAGAACTAGCTATCGTTAGAGACGATGGTATATCGCGAAAATGTTATGTACCAACATACCCGTTATAACGCTGTAGTTTATTGCAACACATATAATTGGCTGATCTACGTCTATACTCTATCCAATCTAAGGTTGCAGCTAATTCATTCAAGTGAATGACAATAAAATTTTTGCGCAGCATCAATATTATTTGAAATATTGAAAAAATTACAAGGGAACTGTGTTACGGCACAATCAGAGTGAGAGGAATCAAGATATAGTTCAATTGCTTTGAATTCATTTCTATAGCAATTTTTAATTCTGCTGCAACCTTGGAGTGGACAGAGTATAACAACGTAGCTGTAGCTGTCTACATAGTAATAACAGGCATCAAATATTAAATATCAGGATTCTCACTGGCTCAGTCAAGCGAAAGACAGCAATCTTCTGGTAAGCTGACCGTACGTTGAAACCCAGCAAACAGTTAAGTTTCCCCGCGATAAACCATCATTAGAGACCGGAAAAATTCGCGGGTTCACTGACCTGTAGGTTAGCCTTCAAGAACATCTGTTTATTAAAGCAGACAATGTCTGCTCACTAGCTGCTCGATGACCTAGTGATATGGGCCTGCATTTAGTTGCTTCTGTACTAGCCTATTGGCTAAGCGATTTACAGGAAGTGTCAAATAAGTCATGAGCCAATTGCGAAAGTGGCACGAACTTACAGTTGCTGGAATTCTAGCTCGGGGCCAAAAGAAAACGCGAATTTTTCAGGTCTGTAACCATCATATCTAGCTATAGTGTATTTTGTGAAGATATAGCGATCATGACCTTCCAGAAATTGTCACACAGAAATGCATGGGGAAGCTTGTAAGGAGCAGTGACGCACGACGTTTGACGTAGATAGTTATGTGAAGAGGAAAGGAACGGAAAGAGAAGAGAGAGGAGGGACAGCGTACGTCACAGACGGCAGGGTCGTCGTGTAGAGCGACCTTGAACCAGCTCTCATCTCACCTCGCTGTACACCTGACGTCTATCACGCCCCCACATTCTCTGTACTCTACTGTACTACACTGATGGGACTATATCTCCACGACTGCACTGACAGGGCCGCCAACAACCTTTGGAAATACATGAGGGGCAGAGGGAGAAAAGTATAAATGCACGTCGTCTATATATATATATATATATATATATATATATATATATATATAAAACCCTAAGTTGTTATTAAATCCGGTGGTTTTAATAGGAAAACTTACTTGAGTGCTTGCTAGGTTTCTAAGTACGTTCAGCACGTCGGAAACTATGTTAAAGCTACTGGCTGTCGTCTGCATAATAATTCTGCTCGTCTAATATCTGATCGTCGTGTATCGGGCAGCGATCAGCCAATCATGTACGTTGCAAGGACATGAAGCGTTTTCAACTGTATGTTAGAAGAAATTTTCGCGAAAAATCGCCATCTCTAATTAGGTATTATCAGGGATAGGAACGTGTCGCGAAAATAATTTCCCCCCAATTCGTTTCAGTGCATTAGAAAACACCTACAGCTCTGCTTTGTGCTAGCTGGCAGCGAGTCTTTGTGATGTGACGTCGCACATTTGACTTCCAATCACAGCAAGGTTGCTGCAACAGCATACGTCTATGATTTGTGGGTAGAACCCCAAGACACGTGACAGTTAAAATATCCTATCAGTGACTATGAAGCAGAATTGCAGATGTACATGTAAAGTACTAACACAAAATGGGTAGAGACACTGGAAAATCGCGGGAATAGTTGACTGTTTGCTAGGCTCCAACGTGATGTATCAACGTTGGCTATCGTCTATTCGTAGCATTTTTTCTCTCTACAACAGGCCCAGTTAGAACAGCACAGCTGACACACAGCATGTGTGATTTGTCCCAAAACTGTTCACACGTGTCACGGTTAATATTATACAGTTTATTGGAGACTATTTTAAACATTTTCGCGATTTTCCAGTGTCTCTAACAATGTATAAACAGATAAAAGTTGCAGGTTACAGCATGGATTTATTTCAGCATACCTTGTACCGTACAACTACAGTAAAATTTGACACCTATTTAGGGCAATAACTGTTACAATGCCAGATATGTTTGTTCTGAACAGACCTGAGATGTGTATTTCACCATTTGTACCGTACATTATATCTTGCAATGTATCAAAAACTATAAAATATTACCAGTTATCAATTATAAATTGATGTCAAATTTTACTGAAGTTATTCTAAAGAGAGTACCGCTTCAGTAAAAAGTGAATATGGCGGGCCGGGAGGGACCGGGAAATTCGCACAGAGCCGTCGCGGGTCGGATGAGAAAGAGAAGGGAGGGGGGAGTGGCTAGGGTGGAGGACACGAAGAGGAGGGGGAGAGAAAGAGAGAGAGAGCTATCAGCCGCATTCCTTAGATAACCGGCCCCGTCATACGTGTCCGCTGAGCGCGGTGTTGCCAGCTTCTCTATCAAGAGTTCTCGCACTGCGGCCCGCGACCCAGCCTCGCCACGTACAACCCTATGGCACTCGCTCCTAGCTTCAACTGAAGCAAGCTACGTAGTTTATTTACTATCACATTTCTTACTCGATTGTTACTACAAATAAACTATACAATTACATTTAAGTATTCCACGCTTTGAACAAAAAATCAACACGTTCACATTTTTAAGTTGATTTTCTACATAATATCAACACACTGAATAAATACAATCACGTAACAATATTGCATTACCACAAATAATCATTGGAGGACGTGTGAAGAGTTTAAAGAAGCCGATGCTATCACTACTTAAATCCTGCGCACGTCTAAAATCGTCCCAAACAAACTATACAACCCCTAATACGTACAAAAATATTAAAAGTTTCCGTATTTTCAAGAGAAAAGTAAATAAGCACTATCTTAGTCACCTCAGAGGATAAGGCTACATTTTTTTATTAGTTGTGTTTAAACATGAATGCATGTCAGAGAACGAATGAGTGAGTGTGTGATATATTGATTAATTTTTGTGTCAGATTTGTTGCATGATGATAAAGGCGTGGTCTACATCAATTTCCAACGTCATATTATTTTTCTATATACTTGTACGAGAATTCTTTTTCTCGTTTTAGACACAAGTTATTACTAAATTTTGCTTTTATGAAATTTTTAAATTCTTATTTTTTTTTTTTTTTAATTTTAAATTCAAATTTTAGCAATTTTTGTACCCTAAAGGCATTGTTAAAATATATTGGTTATGGTTCCTGTGTAAGAAAAGGCAACGTTGCCTAACTGTGCTTCAGAAAACATAAATCAATATTAATCCGGAGACAACAATCAGTACTAGAGATTGCTGGAAGACTAGTCATGGACATACACGCGTGTAATGATCTTTGAATACTATTCCTCCGTACTCCGTAGACATCCCTCACGCACGTTCAGCAGTTTCGAAATAATGTCTACCAGGCGAAGTTCTGCCAACCGCTCGACGGTCACAGAAAGGATTTGTCACGTCATTTTAGTTTGTCACTTGTTCGTAGGCTTCATTTAACTACGGGAATATTCTTAGGATCCAAGGCATATGCACTAATATCTAAAATACTCCAACACAAACGACAGTGCTTTCAAAAACACACCCTCACTTTGTTACCGATTATCTCGAACATGTCAAAAACGGCACTGTAAGAAACTTACGTAAGTATCGGCAGTTAGTTATCATATAACGCGACGCTGGATAAAAGTTACAAAGTGACGGCTATTCTCCCAACTCGGGTAAGTGAACAGGCAATACATCAACAAATTACAGCAAATGCGAGCAAGAGCTACATATTTCCCGAACAGGTGTGTACGTAGTAGGTACGTCTTCTAACCAACACACGTGGGAAAGACAATACAGCTGTAAGAAACACGTAAATAAGCAACTATAAGATACTTAGTACGGAGGTGAACGTAGCCCAGTTGTGCAACACAACCCTCGACTACTACCAGTACTACGGTACAAAAAACCTGACAGCATGTTCCACTAGTGATAACTTTTCTGACAGATTGAGTTTTATTTCAGTAATTGAAATAGTGCCTGAATTATTTGCTGCGCATGATTATACATTTTTAGTTTTGCTTTCTGTATTGTGCAGCGCAAACACATTTAGGCTATATTAATTTTAGCCAAAGAGAACGTAAGTCTTTAAAATATTATCACATATTAAACCGGAAAGATGACAGAATTTTCCACGTGTTTCTAGCTCACGACGGTAGTAACATGTGTGGAGCTTGGACAATGTTAAACAGCTGTAGTTTCCCATATAGTCTTCCTACGATGTTTGGTAGAAATGCAGCATGCAGGACATAGCCGGTACAAGGCACAGTGCGTGACAGACTACGAGCAGGGGGGAGGGGAGGCATCAGTGTTGTTATCTGAGGAATGTGGCCGGCTCTCACCTCGCTATCTCCTCATCATTGTTCCCGAGCTCTGCCCGGCCCACTTATGCTGTTATATCGACCCCGTGTTTATCAAATATTTTAAACCATGCCGACACTTCCTACACTAGGATCTTATGTCTAAATGTTTTTTTTTCTGAGAAGTACTGAATGAGAATTATTGTCAACTGAAAGCTCTCATCCTTTTATCATCTATATGTGTATCAATTTGTGAGGTAATACGCAAAACGACAAGGTTTACACAATTAATTTACTTGATCTGTAAAAGTTCACGGTTAACACTTGACTTCTTTATTTTAAAAATTCAACATTCTCATTAGAAACATGTTTTTAGAGCACCTCAAAATGACTAAAAACGGGTTTTTATAGACAGCTGTTACTGTAAAAATACCACCCGGATTTGTAAATCACATCGTTGGCGGCGCACCGCGAATAGAAGCGATTCTGTTACTGTCAAGTGTGTAAAGCTGAACTTTATCGCTTTACTGTTTCCGCGCATCAAACGTGGAAAATTACATCTGGTGTATAGTCCTCTTAGGCGCACACACAAATTTATCCCGAACACCAGTACGCACATAGATACATCCACACACGCTCAACCGTATTATACACACTCGCAAGCTCACATTCTTGCATGCCTTATTTAATGGGTGTGCTGGCTTCATATTTTCACCGATGTGTTTTGTCTTTAGTTCTTGAAAAAACTAAATTACTGTAAATCTTGTTAATCTCTTCCTCCTGTAACCTACTTCGACGTTGGTTTAGAATCTGTACTTTACGATCGGCAGTAGTGTAATACAGCGGACCGATTCAATTACGTACTAAAATAAAAAAAATACTACCCATGAATTGCGATTTGTTTCAAGATGTTTTGCAAATCTATTTTTTTTTTCAATTCACTGAATAATAGTACTGAATAAAACTGGTGTCGCTTCAGTTGAAGGGCCAATGTACCATGTGGTGTGGAAAAAAGCAACTGTGCATGAATCCACCACTGGTAACCATCATCCGCGTGGTCAATGTCGACTTCTACTGAACACGAACAATGCTCGTTTCCAGATGCAGAAACCTCATTTTGGGGATGTTAATTGCCATAACATGTGGATTTGGAGGTTCGCGATAGCTCGGAAAGTTTGATGTGGTCGAATGGATAGACACCTGTGAAATACACGTTATTATTTGCCAACAGACTGTTCTGTACACGCCTGAACTACGTATGTGATTTCATTGGACACAACCCTTAGTGTGATAGGGCCCGGTAGTTTTCGCGAAAAGATTTTTGCAGCACTTTGTTTCAGAGCCTTAAGTGCGCACCTGCATCTCTGCTTTGCGGTCAGTGATTGTATGCCTTAACATACAACGTTTGAAAGTTAAACCCGCAATCACAGACGTGTTGTGCCACAGTTATCCATGTACTGATTGGCACCGTCAAATGAATAATAAATCTGCACAAAAACACGTAAGTCACTGAAACAAAGTGGAGCAAAAATCTTTTCGTGAAAAATACCTAGCCTTAGTGATAGTATACACGTGTGAGACCGCTTTACAGATGATTTGTCACTATAATACGGAATGTTCAGAAGAACGCACCAGACCGTGGAATTGGAAATACCGATCGAGCGTACGAAAGTTTGCAGCATAATCTGCTGTCAGAAAATAACGCGAATTTCACAGGTCCCTACTAATAGACGATAGTGGCACTTCCCTTTGTTGAGAATACTGTAACAAGAGTTGTTCACCTAGATATGAACCATCATCTTTCAGCACGATGGTGCACTCTCTCATTGAAGTTTAAACAGTATCAAATGCATTGTCAAGTTTTGCACGAGGTATTTGGATCCTTAAACACTATGTATACTCGTCCGCCATTTTTGTCGGTCGGGAGCTAGCCTAGGCGAATACTCTTCGAGCGCCCAAGAAACGTTCAAACGGCATTATAATTTTTAACAATATAATTATAAAATATCCTGCCAATGACGGCACCCGTTAATTTTCCTTACGTCCAAAAAGTCGATCCCTGTCCGCATATGTTTAAAACTTGCAATGGTCTGATGTCCGACACCAAATTATACAAATAGCATGGCTGCGAGCTTTCGTTGTTTAAATTTCCGCCTGATAGTACACGAAAAGCTATTTGGTTGCAAAATTGCAGACGTGTTACCGAAACGGAAAATTTTGAAACTCAGTACCTTTTTTTTTTCGGATACATCGATTTAGTGTTTAGGTTGTCATTAATTTACAATAAACAACGTTTGATATTACAAATCGCGTAGGGCCTATGTACAGTGGTGATGAATCAGGGGCACAAAAACTGAAATTATCAAAGGGGAACATATGTAATAAAATTGCTGTTCTAGTGTTCATCTTTAAGGGGGAGTTCACTGAGAAAGTTATTAGTTTATATTTATTTATACATTGGGTGGTTTGTTTTATCGATATACGTTGCAATTACTTCTTACTGTAGTGAACATTTTTTTGCTTCCATAGTTACTGTATAATAGCATGTTTAAGTCCAAATTTGTGCAAAACGGTTTTATGCAAGAAAGGAAAACCAACCAGAGTAATGTCTATATGTT
Organism: Medauroidea extradentata; assembly: GCA_003012365.1. Taxonomy (NCBI): domain Eukaryota; kingdom Metazoa; phylum Arthropoda; class Insecta; order Phasmatodea; family Phasmatidae; genus Medauroidea; species Medauroidea extradentata. Next base: position 13,227 of record PNEQ01037097.1, read on the forward strand.
CGAGCACAGTGAACCTCTTTCATGATAAAAAAACTCAAAATGATAAAAAGAAAATCGAGAGTTTTTTTTTACACAATTTCTAATTCAGTCACTTTCAAATAAAATCATCATAAAATGGTAAAATAATTGTTAAAACGTAAATAATTAATCATAGAGTAGTAATTTTACAGGATTCATGTTCACAATAAAAAAAAGAACCAGGATAACATATTTGTTGCCAAAACTATTTGTCCACTGATAGTATTTATTATGAGATTCTATTCAAAATTCGTATTTTTGTATAGATTTCAAACACAAAATCCACAAAAATCCATGTCAAATAATTCAAATTTTACATCTTCCAAAATGTTTAATTTAATATCGTTTTTATTAGGCCTAGCAGCTATTGCGATGCTGAAATAAACTTTATCTCCTCGAACAAAACAATTAAACAGTTCGAATGTTTAGACACCTAAAACCCGTTTTAAAAAGTAGTTGAAACTGGGTATCTGAAAGCATATAATTGTTCTTTTCGTACCTATCTAATTATTTCTTCGTTTTGTTAATTGTTTCGCTCGAGATATAAAAGTTTATTTCAACATCACAATAGCTGTTAATAAAAATTATATGAAATTAAACATTTTGGAAGCTGTAAAATTTGAATTATTTTACATGGATTTTTGTGGATTCTGTTACGAAAATACTCCCGAATTTGAAATAGAATTTCATAATAGATATTGTCATTGGACATTCAAATTTATCGAAAAACAGTTTTGACAACACATTTGTTACTTTGGTTTGACTTGTAAACATAAATCCTGTAAAATTATTAATCTATGATTAATTTTTTATTTAACAACATTTTCATCGTTTTATGGTGAAAATGACTGAATTAGAAATTGTGTAAAAATACCTCAAGTTTCAATCTTTTTTATCATGAAAAAGGTTGGTTCACTGCGCTCGAACATACATATAGTCACTACATATGTCCAAACATTAATTTTACGTCCGTTAACTGTATAGAACACCGACTCCCTGTCCGTTAAAAATTTTACTATTTTGACATAGCGTAAAAAACAGTGCTACTGTTTGTAGTGTATTGGTAAACAAACACTTTTTCTGTACACTTAATTTCATATACCTTGCATTTCAATTAAACGTGTTAAAAGTAAAACATCTGGTTTTGACCTCTAGTTTACCATACTTTCCATATAGAAAAGAAACATGTCATGCATTTTATTTCGGTGGTAAATTCATACAGTGAAAGCTATGTTAATCACAATTACATTTATTGTATAAGTTGCAGAGCAAATATAAAACATGCAGTACAAGTTATCAGTCTATAACAATCTGCCAGCAAAACCTGATAAATTATAAATATACATTGTTAATTTACAATTATATGTTTACACAAAAAATAAAAATTTTTGTAACAATTGTAGATTTCATATTATCATTATCAATTTTGTGTGTATGAAACAAGAGTGGACCTATAGTCGGGTCACTGATATAGACCGCGCGCGTCTGAAAACTGAAATATTCTTCGTTTCTACCTGCAGCCAAACAACTGGGTGTCGCAGAACTCTTCGAGTAGGGCATAAAAATTAATTTAGAGTTGTTCGTTGTTTTTCTTTCCGCTGGTACCTCACATCTATCTCCAATTACAAAAAAAAAAAAAAAAAAAAGTCTGCCGCTTACACATTTTGCCCTGCCATTCCCTACAGACAGTGCACAGGACATTGCTTAAATATTTTTAAACAATTAACCTATTAAACTTAACGGGTACCATCATTGGCAGGACAGCTAATGCTTAAAATTTTTACGTAATTTGACTAAGTAATTTTCTATTAATGTCGAATTTAGTTTGAATGTTTCTTGCGAGCTCGAAGCATGTATTTGCCGGGCTAGCTGCGGACCGACCAAAAATGGTGAACGAGCATAATCAGTCTTTATAGTGCCTTGCGAGGGATTACGTCACGTGTACACATTTTACATTATTGGCATGCTCACAAAACAAAACACTTAGGGAGCGAGTAATCCTAAGAGGTTGAGTAACCGTTGTGATTGAACCATCACGACCCATTCATTTCCTAGGATTTTAAATTTAGAACGTTTCGAACGTTCCATTTTAAGATAAATGCAAACCGCATAGTATTAATACAACACTAAGCACTCCTCCGCACAGAAATATACACTGACAAAAATTAACAATAAGAGCAGCAACACGACAGAAAATTGCAAATATTTAAATGCTCAAAAATTTTTTTATTTGTAAAATAAACGTATGTCAATACCATGTCGACAAAATACGAGAGAGAAAATGAATGAAAGCAGTTCGTGTTGAGCATAGCGCGACGTAGTAGTTGCGTTTGGCAGGGTTGTTCAGGACCGCACAAACACGAGCAAGTTTGCATGAAGCTGTATTTCGCAAGCAAGCAGGAAGAGGCCGTTTACTGAGGCCGGTCGGCCTGCCCCGCTTGGTACCATCGTCCGCCACGTCGCCAACCCGCCGCTCCCCAACACAACATGCGTGCTAAAGGACCGCCAGCTCTCGGTCCATGGCATGTCTTAGTCCTAAACGCCGTGTACGCTACAGTAACAAATACGTCCGAACTGTAACCACATACTGCCAGTATGTGCGGCGACATTATATCTGCCTCGTATTATTTGACAAAAACATACACGCCAGCGTCTCAAGAGCTGGCGAGCAGACAGTACATTGTTATATGATAGTTTATCGCGGGAAAACTTGACTGTTTGCTGGGTTTCAACACACGTTCAACTTATGTAATGATTACTGGCTTTCGCTGTTGCCCTATTTGACCAAGCCAATAAAAATTCCGCTATTGTAATATTTGAAGCCTATTATTGGTCTGCAGACAGTTGCGTTGATTCAGAAGTATATCACCCCATCAAACATGTCACAAGGAACTACAGTGTTTTTCAAGGATATGTTGGCACAAAAATTGTTTGCGATATACCATCATCTCTACTTATAGTTCTTAAATTTTACAAATGCTAGCAGTTCCCCCGAATATTTTTCCGATCAGTTCCAAGAAATAGTTTTTTTTTTTTTTGTAAAATCATCGTTCATAAAGGGGATACGGTTGTTGACACACAAGCCAGTCTAGACCTTAAAGCCTGCCTGTTTCCTTACCTCTGGCACGAGATTTGGCTCATGCTGTACTGGGGCTTTTAAATTGCTTGGTTGGACTGCTAAGTAAACAAAATAAGTCGTTTAATGAGCAAACTTGAACCAGAAAAAGTAACTGCAACAAAACTTACGTATGTTGTGTGTACATATGTGACAATTCCAAAAAAAAAAATTAATAATAATAATAATAATAACATGAATCTTAAATTACTTTCAAATTCAAATTTTGGACAGATACGTAATTATGTGGAGTTAGTCTTAAGTTCTATTCTGTTGTAAAACAAAAAAGAAAAAATGGTTCGGCGGGAATTGTGTTGGCGACGAGGCATTTGATGTCAGTCATAACTCCGCCACATCTGAGAATCTCGGAGGCGGCATGCAAGGTGCTTTTTTTCACATAGGTGCACAAAACTAAAAACATTTTTAACGGAATGTTGTAAAAAAAAATTCAAGACTACGATCAGTCATACGATGCGCAATGCTATATAGGCGTTTAGAAAAATATTGTTTTGCTTGATACTTACGGTGCAAGAATGTGAAGAACTAGGTTTTATTGCAACGAAAAAAATTAGGTGTAAATCATGATGTATTTTTTACAAATAATTCTTCGACACGAAAATTATGTTGCTTAAGAAAATTGTTTAAAATTACTGTAAAATTAGCGGGAAAGGCATTAAGAAAAACTTCAGCTGGGACTAAAATATTGTCAATCGCCTACCACAGTGTTGAATAAATCCTACAAAGTTACATCATTGTCTTAGTTGATTAGTGATATGAGATAAGAATTAAGTGAATATATTCAGTAGTTAGCCACGCAGTCGATAACAGCCAAGTAGGCGAATATGACTCATCTACAAGTAATATGTAAGCGCCCCACTAAAACGACGGTAAGATATTCAGGCCACAACTTTCTGACGCCGAGTTTTGCTTGTAATGAAAAAGAAAAAAAAAATGATTAGCCTGATATGACAGCACTCGGACGTTAACTCGCAGGTATTTATAACTAGGACCAAGGTTGATGACAGCAATCATCCAACGCCAGATCGAGTAAATGTAGTAAATAGCAGATTACTGAGAAGCTCAACTACAGAAAAATGTAAACAAGGGCACGTGGCAATGTTTGTGTTTACACGCAGCGGAAATATACGAACTGGCTGAAAATAGAAATTTAACAGGGCTTCGAATTTTGCTCATTTTATACGCAACTGCATACATCATCTTATACAAATCATGTTCGACCCATCTTACTTGTGGTGTAGAACTTTTAAGTAGGCGTACTTAACATCTAGGTTACTCATGCATACATTCTATTAATCTTACGTCTAATTTCGCCTCTCTACCCATGCTCGTAAAGTTTTCCTCTAATTAATATTTTGTTGTACCGGAAGATACAAAATTTTTTCAAGGTAGCAACAAATGACCATCGCGATAAAGTGAGCAGTTTTGAGGACTCCCTTATCTGCAATAATAAATAATTGCAAACTTCCACGTTAAATGTTGAGTTTGGTACAAGCGCTACACTTTAAAGCTTATCCAAAAAAATTAAATACTGTCTCTTGAGGTTTTGGCCCCCTCCGAAATAATTTTCTGCTTTACCATCCTGGCAGACGTTTGTCTAAACAATACGATGACATTTGTATCCTTCAAAATTTGGGTAAGAAACTGAACTAAGGAAGGCTGTACAACCGTCAAATTACGTAATTTACTGCTACGACACAATGTTCTACGTACAGCAGAATTTAAATCTTGGGTTCATTTAATTGTTCCAAAAATGTGGACTGACATTAAGTCCAACTTGAAACGGAGCATAGTTAAGTATCGCACTATTCGGTTGCCGAGTGGAAGGCAGGGGCGTCATTAGAAGCTACAGGGGGAGTGGGCAAATGCCCCCCCCCCCTGGATTTATAATTCTATGTGTATAAATATATTTTTTGTATTTTTAAATGTAAATAATGCTAACTTAAGGACATAAAATTGAAGTAGTATTATTAAAGTATTTAATTCATACATGCTTAATTAATAAAAAAAGATGCAACAAGGTCACTGTCACCAGAAAACAAAATCTTGCCCCCCCCCCCCCAGAAAAACCTGAAATGACGCCCCTGGTGGAAGGGTAGACCAGGTGGCCTCGACCTTGATCTAGCGCAATCTACCACGTGTGACTGCAACAGGCGCGTGTGTGTTAGGTTACTTTGTCCACCAACGGACCAGTAGCCTGCATGGTACACGTGTGGGCAAAGTACAATTCAACACGCAACGAAATGTGCAAATGAGCCTGCTACAAGCTATACTCTACAAACTGGACACGGCTAACATTTGAATTTTACGTTTGTGAATTCAGGATCATTACAATTACACATTAGTTACAAACTGGACAAGGCCAACATTTGAATTGTACGTTTGTGAATTCAGGATCATTATAATTACACGTTAGTTAGAATTATGCCTACTTACGTTAATTCCGTAACCACGCAATTAAACATTAACAATGACTGTAGTTAGATATGTACAGTCTATCTAAAATGTGAAACAGACAATATTTAACTGTAACAAAAACAGTAAAAAATTAAATTCAATTTAAATACAACTTCTCAGACACGCCTGAAACGAGGCTTGTTTTCGTGAAAGATTTTTCGGTATATTGCAATTTGTTTTAAATATGCTAGTTAAAAAATTAATAACCATTTGATATGGGTTTTAAATCTATCTAACGTACGTTACACAATTGGTTAGAAATTCTATGCTACTGGATTAGTAAAACTTTCCTTACTTTACTTACGCATACTTCGAGACACGTGCGTGCAAAAGAAACTGGGAATTAAATTGCAGATATTCGTGTACACGCTGAGAAATGGTTGAACTACGAACGTAGAATACGTTAGGTACTGCATTTTTCAATACAACAGTTCCTTCCTTATTTTGTAGGTCTTTTGTTCAAAATTATAAGAAACATGGTCTACACTACCTTACAGTACAAATCCGGCATGTACGCCAGGATAACTCCCGAAACGTTATTTTATGTTTTATTTCGACATAGTAACTATAAAATAAATAATTTATATGCATTTTCTAATCAGCTTAATGCTGCAAATAGTAATAAATGAAAGGTTATAAATCTCATTTTCCCGTGACACTAATGTTATACGTAGGACTAGAAAAAATTCGCGAGTTCAGTGACGTCCTATGCGTACTCAAGCCACGCATATTCGTTCATTGTCTACTGTCCGAATGAGTAGCAGGTAACAGACAAATGGTAGGGCTTCGGTATACACAGGATAATGGATTCTAGCAAGTTGGTCGTTGAACTTGCGAAATATACTTAGCCCTAGTTATACGTCATAATTAGAGCCACTGATTTCTGGTGAAAAAAGTGTTTTGCACCAACTGTTTTCAATGCCTTATGTGCAGTTATGCTTCATCAGTTATTGGGCTTTTTAACTCTTGCTTTGTCTTGTGGTATCGCAGTATTATTCTGATTGGCAGAGTCAAATTAGTGTGGCCTTCTGCACAAAGCCGCTCGGTCAATAACCAGGAAGCCAAGCTGCAGATGTTCATGTAAGGAAATGAATAAAGTTAGTACTAAACAGAAAATCAACGGCTCTAAGCATAGTCAGAGTCCTGCAAGATTACTTAGCGAAAGGCTGGTCTTCATTCATCTGTACATTCCAGAACTCAGTCCATGAATTCATTGGACACAGACTTTTGTGTGATATTTACGAGTGTGGTCGCTTTACAGACGATTGATAGGGTTAGTGATATTTGGTGAAAATGATGCAACATGTTGTATCAACGCATAACGCTCACATCCGCAACTCTACTTCGTAGCTATTGTAAGAGTTTTTCGTGCGCAGGCTTCGCTCATTCGACTGTGCCAATGAGAATAAGGTTACTATGACACCACACGTCTGTGATTCGCAATTAGATCCCCATGAAAACAGCCAATCACTGGCCATGAAGTAGAACTGCAGTTGTGCACATGAGACACTGAAACAAAATGTTGCATTATTCTTTTCACCAAAAATCACCAGCTCTGACGATTGGTCACTCTTCAACCAGGGTTGCTACAGAAAGTCGGGATTGAATTTCCCTGACTTTTCAAGGTTTTCCAGACAAAAATTAAGAATTTTATACTCTTTCATGAAATTGAAAAACACATAGAAATGAAACTTAAGAAATTTTCACAGGAGTGTTTTCAATACTCCGCAATTAAATTCTGCTGAATAAAATTAGTTTTTAACATTAATTACTACGATAATTGTTTACAGTAAATAACAGTATGTAGTTACACAAAGCTTTTATCTCAAAGCTGTGTTCCCATTTGTATAAACCTGCTCAAACATAGTGTAACAGACAACCCAACTGAAAGTGACGGTCATAAGTTGTGTATGATCACTAACAGTTTTGGTAGACTCGTATTCCACATGTGGTACTTTTTATATACAAATATTGTAACTGTAGTCTTGTATAGTGTCTATTGGAAATCATTATATCCAGGTCCTATGTTACAATTTTTTAGATGAAGACAAATCATATTCCTTACTATAACATAACGAAAAACTTTCAAGAAATTACATTTTTTCAAGTTACAAAATTATTGCAGGAACTTAACAGAAAAGTCTATCACTTAGCCTATATTTTGTATTCAACACTTAAATTTCCAGTCACTGAAAGCAAATTCCCTGACTTCTCCAGGTTTACCCTGACCACTTTCAAATTCCCTGATTTTTCCAGGTTTTCCCTTTTTTTCCAGGCATGTAGCAACCCTGTTAAACGGAACTTTTAACTGTCAGAAGAGCTCACCACGGAATTGTGAACCTACGGGAGATATCGATGGAGCGTACGAAAGCTTGTAGTCTAGTCTGATGTCGGAATTTCACAGGTCCCTAATCACAGTTTACTGTGTTACGCCAGGTACACACCTAACTGGAGTACATGATTCCATACGCAGAGTTAAAATTGCACTACGAGAGAATGTACCACAACTGCGCTGGTTACAGACAGAATTCCGTACTTAATTTCACAAATATAACCCGTAATGTCCATCGCAGTGTATGTCCACGCGCATGCGCAATGCACAGTTCCAGCCATCGCATGCCAAGTACACAAAGCAGGGTTGCCAATATTTAAATAGAAATAACATTCTGGTTTCCTACTAAACACAGTTGCCAGAGTTACAAGTGTCTAAATACAAGATAGTTTCACTTAATTGACAATTACGCACGTGTCTTGTATGTCAAATAATTTTTCTTCGGGACTTCTACATTTATACTTTACTGAATGTAGCAACCATCATCACACATACTATGTTTTTCTTCTGTATGTACCGGAACTAGTTAGCAAACAGTAATAGCGTGTACACAACACGGAAGTAATGCTACATAATTCTGGTACGAAATCAAAGTTTATGCAGAGGATTACGGACAGTATGTACCGGGTTTTAGGCAGTAGCCGGTGGCAGAGTGCAATGCAAGCCAGTAGAAGAAAGCGACAACTACGCCGGCAGGGGCAGCAGCAGATGATGACAGTCGCTGGCCACGAACAGAATACAGCATGGCTGGCTGCTGCGGGGAAACGCAGCGAGCGCCACAGCACAGGAATGTTACAAATGCGACGTTGCCACGCTGCAGTGAAAGTGGGGTCACCTTCCCCTTGCCCCTCCTAACAACCTTCCAAGACTTGCTCGTACGGCTGGAAACATGAATGAGACGTCCGTGCAACCGCCGGTGAACATTTTCACACGCCATTACACGCAAGCAACACCACTAGGAGGGGAGAGGTGGAGTAAAAGAGGAAAGAAAGGATTATCGGCAGAACGGGAGGCGTGTCTCCTACATGATCTGTGGGGTATTGACCCGTTGTTCTATGTGCTACGTCTACCAACACCACGAGAATATCCTCAAGCCTACTCACCAATAATATCATACGTCCACCTATATCTTAAAAACATTGCAAAAGTACGAACAGACTCGAGAGACTCTAGCAAAATGTTTTCTGTAAAATTAATGTTTGCGTATGTCCGTACCTAATAACTGTTCTGGGAACATATTTTCTTTTCTCGAAATGTAAATAAAAACAATTATAAAAAAAAACTTACGGCACTGGTGTTCAGTTTCTTAAAGGCATTACACAAATTACTAACACGAAAAAATGTTACTTGTTAATGTTCTTTTGCATTTTTTAATAGTTCACGGATACTACCAACCTTCCACGACTTGCTCGTATCTGGTACAGTACCGTGATTAGTACCGTAAACCGGGGTTACTTAGACCTAGCGGGGTAACTTTGACAACTCAAAATTTTGATTTCTATGTTATTTATTGACGAAAGTTACAAGCATTAGCTTTAAGGATAAAAGGAATTATTTAAAATAATCGGCTCAGATTATCTGTTTATTTACCAGAAAACAAAAAAATAATAATAATAATAATAATATGTTAAATAAAAGTTTACATGGATTAATCTGAGCACTAACTGAAAACAAACCTTTTTATTTTTTTTCAGAGAAACACGCACCTAAAACTGCTAACCACAGTTTCAATACAAATTTACGAAACAAAAGGAGCATCTAAAAAATATTGGCTAATAGGTCGTAAGTAAATGGCACCACACACAATGGCATGTTCAAAATACCGAACGTAGTGTCATTGGGTAAACAGCACCACAACCAAGCACAGATAAAATATTCAGACACAGAGAATTTAAAAAGATGTCGCACATCACAGAGAAAACATTTTTGTTTATTCTTTTAAACGTTTAGTGAGTTCATATTTTCTCCTGGCGAAGTTATCTAAGATTTTATTTTTTAATCGACAATGTTTTTTATGCTCCTAAAAAGTGAAGAAATATAAATTTTACAACGATCACGGTACATCCTGACAAAACCAACATGACAATGATATGGTGATTTCATTGGTAAATTTGTCAGATTGTAAGATTTTTTCGATAAACAAATACATTTAATGTGACTTCTCACCTACCGACACAAAATCCTTCTATCTCGATGCGAGTTGGAGAAGGAAAATACGGTAGGCCCTACTTGGTAGTCACCACGTACCAGAACGCGAGATAGCACCAGCAAAATTACGCTTTCGGGTCACATTTGCACAAAAATGCTATCTACTACTATATTTTTCAATTTAAAATTAAGAAACATTTATAAGGAGTAAAAAAACCACCCATTTTATTATTTGTGAAGAAAGTACGTGCCTTTACAATCATTTTGAACATCAGAAACTTTGGGTTCCATCTTGCCCACACTTCGAAAATCAAGATTTTCTAAACATATATTTTCCACATAAAAATTAATACTCAAATGCTTAATATATTTTTTTGTAATTTGTAGTATATCTTAAGAAATGGGGTATTTTTTTCTGAAATCCTTATAGTTTCCTTGACATTTGTGAATAATTTTAAAGACATCTTATTATTTATAGTGGAGAAACAAAATAAAATGTGAGTACATGTCCCTCGTGAGAAATTGAAAATGCAGATATCATCAAATTTAAAAAATCTGTAAAATGTAAACTATTAGTAGAGCCACGATTTTATGGCGAAAAGATTTTTGCAACATTTGGTTTCGATGCGTCATGTGCACACCTGCAGCCCTGCTACATCGTCTGTGGTTGGATGATTTTACCCTCACTTGCCTTGGCAAATTATAGACGTACAGACTCACAATAATCTCATTCTGATTGGTGCAGTCAAATGAGAAACGTGTCTGAACAAAGACACGCTGCGAATAACCTTGAAACAGAACTGCCGATGTGCACGTGAGTCACTGAAACAAAGTGAGGCAGAAATCTTTTCGCGACAAAATCGTGGCCCTAACTATTAGAGATACAACTGAAATATTTCAGGGGGTTTTGTTAACAATAAAGGGAATGAATAGAAAAAGTTTCATTAAAATTCGAGGTGGTGGGTGTCCAAATCCTACTTTTTGCGTTGATTTGGTATGGAATGACCCTTTCAGTACCTATTCGCAGGGCCATTAGAAGAATTTACAAATTTACAAGAGACTTTACAAACTCATATTTCATGGGTCCCTTTCACAGACTCCTTGCCTATTGTTTTGTCATTTTTTTTTTTTTTCATAAACCCGTTTATACCACGACAAATGTTATCAAACTCAACAACAATTTTACTAGAGGAAACAATTTACATTTAAATTTACTACTATTATAAGTACAGAGTAATGACTTATTCAAATCTGAATACGCCTGCCCAAGCCGCCGAGCGGTGTGTAGAACTTCAACCGTTAGCAAATTATTCGAAAACAGCTCATCGCACATGAGTGATGTAATTTTAGGATTGTCATTTAGAGAACGTTACACGTGTGTATACACATTTCAAGTTCACTACTACTCATTAAAGCACATATTTTCCGGCGGCCAAAAACGGCGAAAATGGGAGTTTTCGCGGTCAGGTAAATCTTGGCGCTGAATGTTTTAAAAGGTGTAGGCGTGTACAATGCTGTACACTTCCGTCTTTGATAATTCGTCACAGGATGACAGGGTCACCGCTGAAAGTCTCATACAGACGCGTTGGTGGCGAGAAGACTGAACACAGCGACTTGAGTCTAGGAAGAAGCTAGAGTAAGGCATGATGCGTGCGCTGTCTCGTCCTAACCGCGTCTGCACTTTTAGGCCTCGAAAGCGCAAAATACGTTCACCTAGACGGCCGGCCACCTTAAATTTGCATCGTAATATACGGTAGACGATCACAATGAAACAAAAAGTCCTCTAAATATTTCAATGAATTATAGTCTACTTTCTTAAATTTCATAAAGCTGCATTTTACGAACTCTTTCAAAAGGTAATATAATGATATACTCCCACTCCACCCTCTTTGTCGTTAACCCTATTCGTTTCATGAGATCGAATTAGTATAACGGTTAGTAGTAGACCTGCGCAAAATGAAAATGATACAAGCATGACTGCAACACACATTCTGAACATATGCTCCCAGGTGGGCGAAGCAAGAGTGGCGTAGCCGCAACTGCATTAAATGCGCTGTTCAGCGGCACCCTCACCACCCCATCTCTATGCCTTAGACACAAACGCACCCTACCTAGAGGGTCATGCCCGGTATTCTTCCCTAGTGTGTCTTGTCATCTCAATGAAAAAAAGTCGACTGACTTCAAACAAATGCGAAGCTTCTCTGAAAGTTATCAAACCACTAAGTAGTATGACGAAGAAAAACTGATTTTTTTTCCTTTCTAAATAAATAAACAAGCTAAAAAAAAAAGGGGGGGGGGGCAAAATATATACGAAATAATGACAGTGAGTGGCAACAGGATGAAGAGTATGCTTACGTGGTTATGGTGTGTGTGCTAACCAGACACCAAACAGACTCATATTACTAAATCATCATATAAGATTATATCGTATTGGCTTCCGTGGTAGGATGTGATGTACGTTTTCTCGCACTCACAAAACGAAACATGCTGTATAATCAGAATACCTGAGTGACTGCAAGCATGTGTTTGTTCTTCCCAACAAACCGTTGTTAGAGTGTTGAAAAGAAGCTCACTGAACACCAAGGCCAATTTCAAAACCCCCTGCCGCCGGACCGCCAATTACAGTTTAGCACCTTAGAAGACGTAATGGGGATGGGGGAAGAATTCCGAAGTGCATTGACATTAATTTGCCAGAGGGCTTCGCTAATAGAACCTTACTGTGGTATGCTACATGCAGCATACGTGTGTTTTGAGAGTCAATTAAAAGCGTGCCAAAATGAACTTGCCATAATGCCCATAATGCGACCAGTATTGCTTGTGAAACCACTTTCGTAGGTCTGGGCGATGCGGTTCGAACATCACATCATATTCAAAGGGCGTAACCTACCTTACAGATGGTTTTCAAGAGAATGTTTTGAACTGTAATACTGAAGACAGAATATCACAAATATACGTATGTTTCGCGCCGAGTATACGAAAGGTGGGGGAGGGCGGTTCAGCCATGGTCCGACACAACCGCATACAAGTTAGCACTAAGAGACTGAGAACATCACAGGCAACCTGTCTAAAGTGTAAGTATAGCCTGCGTACTTTATTTTATTTTTTAACTGATTATTAATGAGTAATTATACAACAAGGCATCCAGAGAGAAGAGAGATTATCTTGCATTTGCGGATGTAGGTATTCAAACTTCATTCTTAACAACATATTTAAACGCTGTACTACGAAAATTCTGTCGGTCAAGGTCATTCGGTATTATGTCAAAGGCTGTGTGTGAATGTGGACCGCGTGGCGGACCACTTGACAGTTCACCCAGTCTCTTCGTACTTTACGTTCTTGACCAAAAAGTTACTCACATTCCAAAAATTGTAGGAAAAATAACATTCTTAGCATTAGAACAGTGCGTCTTTTCGCACCGTCGTGTAACCGTTATTTGCACGCTTTGACAGTATACTGTATAACTTAGTAGGTTATTTAAAAGTGTGTACCAGGCCCAAATTTCCTCGTTTGACATGTGGGAACAGCGGAGCAATAAGAATCTTGAGTGCCATGCTCGACGAGAAGCATATAATAGCCTCTACTCACAGCGCGCCAAACTGGCGTGGAACACTTTCGTTGTATTTTTACCTATGGGACTTTAAGCCGTGATCATACAATTCAATTTTTGGATAGCATGAATTAAAGGCCGAACCATGCCATTCGTTTTGCACTTTACGAATTCCGGTGATATTTTCCGCGTTACAGCAGTCTATAGTAGCCGTTTAGGCATTTTGAGATACCCGAAAATAATGTTTCAAACAAGCATCCTGAATTTTTTAAATTGTACAAGCGTGTTTTCAAGTACTTGGCAGTTTCGTGGGTAAACGTAACACGAATAAGTTTTAAGCAATTTCCCGGAAAAAATACACGTGAGATGCTACAACACCGTCCAGGCGCCAGAAGAGGATGTAGGCTATCTTCTCTGGGCAACAAAATTATTTGTCATTGATAGGTTCACAAGTCTTAGAGGTATGTACAAATTACAATATTTTGCGGAAGAGAAATGAGAAGCTGACAATTTCGCACATAAATTGACGGTAGCGTTGCTAATTGACTTAGTATTATGAATATTTAGTTTTTTCGTTCATTACGTTGCCTGATGAAGCCAAAATAACGCTACTCATCCATAATTATGTTTAACATAGTGTGTTCACGGCAATGAACCTGACAAATCTTAAGAGTGCGTGATAGATAAATGCTGAAAACATCAATTGATTTCTACGCTTTTTTCGAAGCCAATATGGATAAAATACTCAATGACAATCCTAGATAATGGTATTTGCCAACTTTATGGGCAAATATTTATCCAGAATTATTCATTCGTTGCGCGTGATCTCTTGCGCCGCAAGTTTAAAAAATTTGCCAAACTAACATTTTAAAAATTAATTCAATGTGAACAGTGGATGATATTACACTTGTTGACCCGTGTGTATGTGTGTGTGACATGTGTGTGCGTGTGTGTATGTTAGCGTATATGTATGTGCATATGTGCATGTGTGAAAGTAAATGTAATATTGTATATTCTCAGTATTAGTTGATAGTGTAGCTTACTTCTTATGTTCTTGAAAATATACTACTGTTTTAGTATGTAGTAATGTAATAACTAAGTTCCCATAAGATTTACTTAGTATACTACATATTTTAATATTCCCCAGAGTCTCCCTGTGAGATTATTAGTTAAATTATAGCCTTAGTTCTTTTATTATTTTTTGTCTAGTCTAATATATCCAGTTTATCTATATTTCCTATTTATTTCATAATTGTTCAGATATAAAGATTCTGTACTTAAAACACAATTTTGTATTATGTCTCAATTTAATATTAATCAGGAATAATTTATGTTCTAGATGGTAATACTCATGCTTATCGTAATTTGATATCATATTTACTTATCTCATTATTCTTTTCTCAATGTGTTTTAATGTTCTGTTGTCTTTGATTTTTTTTTTCAGTGGTTAAGTGTAAGACAAGGTGGGTACACCTTAACTTCGCCACTGTAAAAATAAGTCGCAAATAAAATAAAAATAAAATAAATGCACGAAGTTCCGGAGTCAGAGATTGTGCCTCAGAAGTTCGTAACACTGGAAACAATTTTGTTTAAAACGTTTGCTAAAACTATTTTCTAGGATTGCTATTGTTTATTTTTCGCAAATTGGCTTCAAGAAACCTACAGTTATAGATTAATGCTTTTAGCGTTGAATTATGTACCACGTACTCTTAAGATAGGCCTACGACAGTTATCACCATCAGTATACGCTTTACAAAACATTCAGCTACCGTAATCGCACTTCCGACGCAATTGGATGGGATATGTATTGATTGCCAAATTAGAACATCACGATATTTACATACCGACACACTACGCCGGTTTTAAAATATAATACAGTAGGCCTACGTTATGAGTTAACTGTACACAGAGTTTATACTCAGGGGTGTCATTTCAGGTTTTTCTAGGGGGGATGGTGGCAATATAATACAGTAGGCCTACGTTATGAGTTAACTGTACACAGAGTTTATACTCAGGGGTGTCATTTCAGGTTTTTCTAGGGGGGATGGTGGCAAGATTTTTTTTTCCGGCGAGTGACCTTGTTGCATTTTTTTTATTAATTAAGCATGTATAAATTAGATACTTTAATAATAAAAATTCATTTTTATGTGCTTCAGTTAGCATTATTTAAATTTAAAAATACAAAAAAAAATATTTAAATACATAAAATTCTAAATCCAGGGGGGGGAGCATTTGCCCCCCTTCCCTGTGACCAAAATGACGCCCCTGTTTATACTTAGTTCCCTTCCAGAATGAGCATTCGGCAGTCGGCTATTAATGTATGTAGGCTATAATTTGCATGAACATTCACAGTGTGGTGCAGTCCAGCAGTCGTTTCAGACCAAACTTTATCTTGGACTTCTGCAAGTTGCCCATAAAAAGAAAAATTTCCAAAACCTATATTTTTTCTTGTAGCCTATATATTTCTTATTGTTGCACGCGATTGATTTCTTTCTATATTTCATGTAGCTAATAATTATTAAAATATACCCACATAATTAAAGATCTAATTATTGCTAAAAGTATGACTATATATTTAAAAATATGGCTAAAATATTTTGTTTATCAAAACTGTACATTGTGAACGTAAAGTTATCATTTTCCGACTTCGAACTGCCAACTGCTTATCCTGGATGGGGCTTTACACGAAAATAAAAATAAACCCCAACCCTATGCACAATTTATTTTGCTATTTCATTGACGGAAAAGAATGTGGTAGTAGTCTACTGATACAACAATAAACCGTACAATGAACTGTTTACAATATCCCATTCATGCGACCCCCCCCCCCCCCGCCCTTAGTAAAGGGAATGAGCAATACATTTAAATAAATAATATCGTCATAGTGGACCACAGGCTTTTTAATTAGACGCGAGCAACTTTGAATGCGAAGCGAGCCGAGAGAAAAACGAAGTTGAAGACGGCCGGTCCTATTGCTGCGTGCCAAAACAAAACAACAAGTTGTCGCTTGAAATAGCACAGAAAAACCTGCAGGACGCCAAGCAGTCTCAACTGCAGGCTACATTTTAAAAGTGTTTTTCACACACTCAAACAAGACAGAGCGTAAATTGCAGGTTGCACATGCAACAGTATAAATATGCAGTCCGCCAGCGTGGACTACTGTAGCACTTGTGCTAACAGCATGTGATAGGTTGTAACATGTTTACAATAATATGCCATACACTACACTGACTGCACATCATAATCACTATTTTCTTTCCACATAGGGTCTGCCTCACATACAGTACGACGTCCGTATTCCATTTCATGATAATTGAAAACACTGTCATTTCAAATAATTGTATTTCGACTGCACTTTCCACTTTTACGCGTGGTCCAGTAAAACACTTTTCAAAAACTAAGTTCAGCTAAATAAAAAAAAAATAATCACATGCATGACAAATTAAGGTTTCGCATTAACTAATTAAGAATGTAAAATTTGAAATGATAACCTAAATTACCAACGGAAGCATCTGCCTGCATTAAATGTCACATTTATATTCAATAACCACGAGATTGCCATCAGACTCGCATGCTTTCAGGAAGATGGCAGCACATGCGTTTCTCGCACACGGAATTGACTTCAAAACTTATTTTCTAACTGCTTCACTAATTACAAATCAAGCGATGACATTGCCTCGGAATCAAACACGATGCACAATCAGAGCTTTATGCAACAGTAACAAGGTCCTAGACACAATCTTCACGTCAGTAGGTGCTGAAACATCTCAGGAATTCAGAGATTTGACATGGGGCCCCGCAGGGGAAGTGCTACATACCTGTCTCGGGGGTCAATCCAAGTCGTTTTCTTGCTGTTGTGGTCGATGAAATAAATCTTCCCATCGTAATCCCTCGCGAAATCCCATCCATCGGGCAATGGTATCTCTCCATTTCGTCTCCTTGGCATATTTCACCACTCACTTCCATCCAAAAGTACAGCAACTGGCGCACACAAACCATCTATTCCGCCATGTTGAATACCTCATTATCATGGGCTGCGTGACGTCACCGTCAACTCATGTTCTCCAGCCAATCAACTGCCACATGCCTAGCCAGAGGAATGCGCGTATTAACATAACCATGAAGCAACTCGGTGTCCGATTCTTCGCGCTGCACATTTTTCGTAAAAGTATTTTGAAGAATAGAAGGGTCGTGTTGTTGATGTGACAAGGTGGTTAAAAACATGGCTGTCCTGGTTGTACGTGTATTCTTCTGATCCTGTCAAGTAGCTACACACAAACATTGTATTGCTATAAAACGGTAAATCGTTTGATTTAATGTGTTATGTATGCTGAAATTGTTACAACCAGAAAAAAAAATGTTTAGGTGGTTTCCAAGTAGATATATACTGTAAATATTATACACAGGTCATGATTAAAATGTGCTGCAGTCTAAATTATGGGGCAGTTATTGTAATATTTACCAGTGCTAGTATGTTTTTACTTTACTTGGCAATACCAAGTATAGTTGTATTTATAAGGGCGCTTAAATGACACAGAAATTAAAAGTATTTATGTATTGTATTCTCGTTTGCCCTATTCTTTCAAAGTATTTTTCACCACAGTTTTCTCTCTCCGCCCTCATTTTTTAGCTTATCACGTAGGCACATTGAAGCAGAGATGTACAATTCAAATACTCTTCCCTGTTATGTAAAAACCAATCTGTACATGTTCAAAAATACATTTACAGGCGGGAAACCTAACATTGCAAGACAGCATAAGACCTGTAATGAAACAATCATTGGGGTAAACTAACAACTGAAAAAAAAAAAAAAATTACAGTAGTACAGTACAGCTATGAATTTTGTACATGTAGGCCTGCCACAATAAAACTTTACATGTAATGTAAAGTCATGTTGGTATTCTGTTACTCTTGAACTTAGAACATATAACTGTAGCCTACAAAAATAAAAAATTGTTAATTATTCTCTCTTCATGCCACTCGACATTTATGTCTAATTATTTTCTATGTAGGTCTATAAGTTTTCAGTATCGTAAGAACATTTTGTTCTGTAAATAATTTGTAAGCTCAGTGTTCTTCAGTACAATGTAAATTAACAGAAAAGAAAACAACCGAGTGTGTTTGAACAAGAGGACAAAAAAATCATTAGTTGAGCAATTGTAGGTTTCAGCATAAAGAGGCCTGCCTACCTGACTTAACATTTAACATTTAAACATAATTTACAAAATTACAATTACAACTTTACAGATTGTCTGATCTCCTTGAGCATTGCTCTAGGTGGAGATCTTTTGAGATCATTTAAATATAGGTGAAGGCGGTTTGGGCTCGGTAGTTTACATTGGCTAGGGCTTTGGCAAGAAACAATTTGTGACAGGTTCTCTGTGAGCCAAGATATCCTGTCAATAATTGTTTAACCTTACATATGCACTTAATTACTAAATTTTGTAATTGGTACAAGAGGTTTTAGTCATTACTATTATAACTACTTGTCACATCAGACAAAGTTACAGCATTTGTATTAACATGTTGTACATAACTTGATAAACAATTCTATAAAATATCTGTCAACTAGTTTTGGAGATAAGCATGGCAAATTATGAGACACACATCATTTTACATGAAATAATAATATAATAATAATAATTTCACTCGGAACAATTTATATTGACCTTGTTGTTACATGTGAAAACACACTTTGAACTGGAATAAGTACTGTATAGGTATGTAGTTTATCTTAGTATCTAGGGTAATTATAATGAGTGTATTACAGATTCTGACATTATTGGGTGCCCTTAAGTCTACAAGACACGTTAGCTATTAGTTATTAATTATTAATGTTCTATCACTTCCCAGAGCACAGTCTTACATATATTTACATTAAATCCTTACAGCATCATTGTTACATCAAGTCAATACAGAATCATTGGGATCATTATTTGTATGTCCTACTAACTTTGTCTTTTAAAGCTTTAACAAATACTAGGCCTTTGAACGATTCATGCAGGGGGCTAGCATTATAAACTGAATTGTTTTTGTGGACTTAAGTCATTACGAGTGAATATTGTCTATAGAAAAATCCTACAATAAAATAAAAAAGTAAACAAAGAAAAGCCAGTCGTAGCTGTTGTCAACAAACACATGTCATAGAAACACTACCAGAAAGGAATGTAAGTTAGTCGTATCCAAAAAGATGACACAAAATAAATAATTTCAGAAAATAGTTTCGAACAAAAAGATGACACAAATAAACAAAGAACTATAAAATAACGCACCCAAAATATGGTGTGCAAAAGATAATGACAAACTGAACAAGGACAATGATAAGACATGAATGAATGGGAACACAGGCACAACAAAGAGAAAACAGACCTACAGTAGGCCTAGCATGCTTTCTTCAACTACCAGATGCAACGTTTTGACAATTGAGATCTATTCCTGTCTTCAGGCACATGTATAGACTGAGGAACTCCATCAGACTGACTGACTGCACTCTCACTGACTAAGTTATAAGTTTCTTGTTTTTCCAGGTGTTGCAGTTAGTCTCGTGGTATTCCTCAGTGTGCCTAATGGGAACAGATCTCATTTCTTGAAACATCACATCTGTTGTCGTCGAACGAAGCCTCCTACTACTTTTCATTTATTTAATCTTTGTTGTGTTGTCAGTGTTCACATCTATGTTGTCATATTTGTCCTTGTTGATTTTTGTCACGAATATCATACACATTAGTATGTTGTGTTAATTAATTGTTCTTCTTTTGTTTTCGTCTGTTGCCTTTCTTCATATTATTACATTCCGTTCCAGCATTAATTTGTGTTGTTATTGTTCTATTCTTTTTTGTTTCCTCATTGTCTTTCGGTATCCAACTATATTCCTTTCCATAAGTGTCTGTACAGTTAAGTCAACGAGCTATATAGTAAACATAGAGAAGCGGAAACAGCAATCTCCTAGGTTCTGAGGTGAAGCCCAATTTTTTTTTTAATAAAATCGTTTGGTGCAGTGGCGAAGCGGAAGCTTCCGCATCATCACTGCATTAAACATTCCCCCCTTTAAGTGACTTAATTTGAGAGACCCCAGTAACTTTTCGTGAGACAATTTGTACAGAGACAATTTTTGAGACCATTGGACAAACACAAATTAACACCCAGCCAGACCTGGGAATTGAACCCAGAACCCCTCGCACCAAAGTCTGCCACTCTACAACAGCCACAATAATAGTACTTTTTGTAAAGAAAAATTTATTTAATTTTTTTATTGTAGCATATCTTAATAAAGTGTCTTATTGATACAAAATGTACTAACATCGTCACAATATATTCGCTATATGACATAAGTAAAACAATATTTCGGAGTAACGTAATCGTAATTCAAATTATTTTCTCTAGCGAATGCTTGCCTGTGTTAAAATGTGATGTTCGCGTGTGCAGAGCATCTGGCAACAGTGTACAAGGCTGATCCCACGACTATTCCTAGTCCAGCGTTAGTTGGTGTTTATGAATAAGGTAATATTTGGTCCGGACTAAGTCAGGACCAAGCCTGGACTAACTGGCACAAGATGGTCTCAGGATCATCTCGGAACTATCTTACGACTATGAATAAGGCCCAGCAAGTTTTACAGATTCAAAAAGTATTTATTAAATTCATGTGGGGATATTTCCAGAGCATCTCTATTTACATTATTTACAGTTGCAGTTTTTATTAAATTCCATGGGGCTTGGGTTTTATTACTAGAATCCATCATGAAAGACATGTTTGCACTAAGTTTGACCTGATCTATCATATTTTTGTAACTGTTTCTATATGTTTTATAAATATTATAATGACTATCTTTTTTTTGTTGCTAAATAGACAGTGCAATAGGTCATCTTACTTTTCACACACATTGAATAAATTGAAAAACACATTTAAAAAGCATTAAAATATTCAGGTGCAGATTTTTTAAAACTAGAAAGTTCTAATAACCAATCCACGTTTTTAAGAGCGCTTTTAAAGTTATTAAGACAGGTGGGTAACAAATTCTTATACTCCACTAATTTTGGTACTTTTGTTTGGGAGATAACATTATATCTTATTTCCTTATCTAATCCTGAATGGTCAGAAATTTCTGGGTGTGCAATACAAAATTTATATGAATTAGATGATATATTAGTAATAATATTTCTAGACATGAAATTTATACTTGTAGGTTTATCATTAGTACAATAACAATTGAATTGTCTCTCAATAAGTTTCGAAGTTTTTCAGCACTAGATTTTTGCCTACTTATGTCAAATTTCGCATTGATATCACCTCCAATTTTTATAGATATAATTTTACCAAATAGTTTAATAATCGTTCTAAGTGATCTAAAAATAAATTTGCGTCACCCGATGGTGAATGATAAATATGCATACCATTGCTAATTAAGGATAATCCAATTTAACAGCAACACATTCTAATGCTTTTCAACACACAGCAACTCAACATTTAATTTATTGTATTTGATAACTTTTTTTGAGAGCAATATGCCAGTTCCACCCCTAATATGCTTATTTCTATAAAAGAAGGATGCAGATTTGTAATCCTGTAGAACAATAAGGTCCTGTTCCTTACTACACATCCAATGTTCACTAAGACAGACATCATCATACACATTTTCATTTCCATTACATTCCAGTTCAAATAACATTAAATTACAAAAATAATAAAAAAATTCTGAGTAGCTGTATTAACTTATAGGCCTAATGATAACATAATTTACCATGATGGTGTGTGTATGTACACAGGATGATGTACAATTGGAGATGAACTGCAGGAGAATATCGAGAGGATACAGAGCAAAACGTTCATAGTCCAGGAATGCATGGTTTCAGTGCTACAGATAAGTTAATTATTTAATTGTTTACTGACACTGTGTGCATAAGTAATTTATAAATTAATTTAACAATAACAATTTAATTGGAAGAGGACTGTGTTAAATGAAGTTGTTGATAAAGTAAGCCAACCATCAAAATACTATTTCTTAATAGTCCATACTCAGCTTTTAAAATTATTGAGTTTTACTTAAGTTTATTTTGGTGAAAAAGGCAGGGCTGTAAAATATGTAATAAAATATATTAGAATATGACTGGATTACCGGTACTCTATGTAATGTTTGTAATTGTGTTCATTCTCTTAATATGTGTTGCGGAGGATTAAAAATACATACAATTTTGTTTTTATGGACTCCAGTTACCCCTGTTAGCATCAAGCTGTATAGAGGAAAACAGCTGACCTGTCGTCTTCGCTTCTGCTTGTAATTTCTGGTATGTGCAAAGGGATACAGTTTATTCATATATTATACTTTATAGTAATGGTTTTTGATTATGCGTCTACATTTGATGATTTTTGCGAGGGGAACTGTAAAAATTCAGCCTGTGACGCCAGTGGGTATGTAGATCTGGACTTGATTCATGGCGGTATCACACCAGATCATTGCATGTGGAAAGTGGTCTTGGTATTGTCTGTTGCGTGTAATATTGGATAACATATACTTTTAGTTGAGTTATTGCTCCTTAGATAATGCTGAAGTAATTTTTATTTATGTCAGGTGTACTACGTAGTTCAACCAATCTATCTAGCTTTAGTATTTAGTTACGTTATTTCTTCTTAGATAGCAGTGTACCCTGCTTTATATACAATTACTTACTTCCAAGCAAGTAACTGTCAAGAAATAATTTTTTGCTGAAAGCAATAAAAGTAACAGTAAATAAAGAAGACCCAAACGTCCCCAATTACAACTGCTACAAACAGCAGGAAGTTAGTTGTTCATCCTTCATAATCCTTCCCGACATATATAATTCATCCTTAGAGCCGAGGACAGAAGGTTTTGAACCACTTTTCTAAATTGAAAATCCCACATTGAACATATTTTACCAAAACTTGTTTTGCTATACGTAACATTGTTGAAATCTTAAACAAGGACACAGTAAAAATGATCTGTTTAGCATATTTTCACTCTATCGTGACGTACGGCATCATATTTTGGGGCAATTCTGCTGACAGTAAAAAAGTGTTTTCTATGAAAAAAGAGCAGTTAGAATAATGAACAGTAAAAAAACAGAAAGACTCCTGTAGATCACTTTTAAAAGCACAGGATCTTGCCATTATCATGTGAATACGTGTATTCACTACTATTATTTATGTCCAAAAACATTAGTATTTTTCAGGAAAATTAATTCTTTCACAAACACGACGCTAGAAATAAAAAACACATTCACATGCTCTAAGTAAATTTAAAATTAGTACAAAAATGGCTGTACTATTTGGTAGTCATATTTTTAACAAATTGCCAAAACATTTACAAGAGCTTTTTTTTATAAGATCCTAACCTTTTCAAAAAGAAACTGAAAGACCTTTTTACTGAACATGCTTTTTACTCAGTAGAAGAGTACTTAGATCATAAACATTAAATCACATGTGTACTTATATAATTCAGTGCATATACCGTGTCTTTCTCGCTTTCTTTTTTTGTTTCATATTAATGAAGATGTGGTCCAACCAGTGGTGACTGAACATTTGTTCAAGAATAAAGAAGATAGTTAAATGTTTTTATTATATGTAAATATATAACTTTTTCTTCTGTAATTTATATGACTTGCCCAATATCTTCATAACGTATGTAGGGAAAAAATATCATACAGATGCAATCAAACAAAACAAATGGGGATTCGGAAAAAGATCCTCTCAGCCCTTTCCATAGTTATTTTTAAGTATTACAAGGTTATCACGAAGAATTGGAGACCATTTCCATAGCATTGTCACCAAATCTGAACTGGTCAGTATAACAAAGAAACTTTTGTTCTGATTCTGCGATAACTTAATGAATAAATTAAATGTCAAACAAATAGGACCAGTATATAAACATAAAAAAAATCATGTTGCCCCCCCCCCCCCTCTGCACTCCACAGCCAGAAGTCAGGGAGGTACAATGTATTCATTTCCCCCCTAGTTCTGGCACCCCTGCCTATCACCATTTAACTATTGAGAGAATCAGGACTGTTGAGTCAGCAGTGTTCAGAATACCATTTAACAGGTTTGTTGCATACATGCACCCACACATGAGATGCAGCAGCCAGGGACTGATGGGAAATAAACCACTTCTATAACGCAACTGCTAATTAATACAGGTTACCTGTCGCATGATAAAATAAATGCAGTTTTGTATGCGCGTGTTCCGACTATCTTGGCTATTATTCTTTTGAAAGTGAGGCGAGCGAATGCAGATTAGGAAGAAGTAAAAAGGGTTATATTGAAACATGTAGTAATTCCAAAACATGTAGCGAGTTACGCGATATATTTTGGCGGTACTTTACCTAGTGGTGGCACTTAATTTGCGTTTATGGTTTTGTTAACACAATTAAAAATTAATGACTTCTTAAGGAAGTATGTAGGCCTAGTTTTAATTGTGCTAACTTAGCATTCCCAGTAATCGTTAGCATAGATTACGCCTACTTACGGTTTACGTCTGCCACCGTAATGTAAGGTACTTTGCCATTCCACCCCAACCTATTCCGAATTTATGTTAGTTTTATTTCTTCCTCTTCACAGTGATGTTGGATTTTTGGCTGTAATTATTAACATTAATTGTGGTTAAAAGTAGTATTTTGGTTCTTTGATGATCTAAAATCAACGGCGTCAATATAGGCCTAAGAACTCTGGATGCTTGACCAAGTTTTTTTTTAGGTACTTCGGTTTGCAACATGAGGTAATTGGTATAATCGTGTTTTCCTTATCTCTTCGAAGTCGCCCGGTATTATTAATTCTGTGCCCGGTCTCCCTTAATAAAAATGTGTGTCAAGTGTCATTTAGTGCGACGCAACAATTGTGTTTTGTGATTCGACGTCATAAATGAAGCAATAAAGTGTGGTTTGAAGAACATGCAATGTGGGCAGAGAAGCCAGTAGTCTGGACACATTCAAGAGATATTTCGTCATTAAATTGTATTTATTCATCCCTGTATATTCTATTATATCGATGGGCCGAACCGCTTAAAGTTATTTTAATATGACTAAGAAAGAGTACTGTTGAGTAGTAAGAGTATCCAGAGCCGTAGGAAAATATTGCACTACCATAATTGTTTGCGTGTTAAAATTTTATAAAGTTGAATCACCCAGCGCATGACTGACGTCACTACTGTGTACCAACTGAGATAGCGCAGACGGGTGCAAGCATTTATGTGCCAGAGATGTTTAATTTGTGAATTTTATGGTAAAATTGTGTGTAAGCTTGTTTGTAATTTTATTTATTTAAATTGTATAAACATAATTTTTAAAGGATATATCTGTTCTAAAAATAAGCTGGATACTCGAGTAGGAATGCAGAGTATGCCCTAGGTATGTATGGTTGGTCATCCTTGGCATTTTCCGACTGGAGACAGCAGCCGCGGTGCTGGGCCACGAGGTCTTTCTTAGCGTGTGAGTAGCAATAGAGGGTGGATGTGTCTCGGCGGGGTCCGGGACGTCATGTGGTTAGGCAGGATGGAAGTGCAGTAATTTTGATTTGTGTGATTATCTCCGAGTAGCTGCCGAAATACTCTGCATTTCAACAGTGGAGAAACTTGTACTTATTTTATTTATTTGCTCTCATTGCCGTCAGTCAAGCCCATCGTAATTTTTTTTATTCTGAACTGTGACCACGAGCACGTGGTGCTATTGTTTTCCTGGTGGAAGTAAATAATGTCGAAATTCATGCTGTTTTATTTCTTTCGCTCAAAACTGACATTAATGTGCGTATGATTTCTTGATGCTAGCAACCAGTCGTTCTTTTGTTTCCGTTCACAGCGCAAATTCGCCCCAGCTCAAATGAGATATATGAGTGCTCGCTTTACTGACTGAGAGGACATTTGTTCTTTTTATTACTTTGTTATCTGCTGTTACGTCTTGCAATTGGGCCGTGGTATGTATTGGTATGTGTGGGACTAGCTATAGTCTTGAGACTGCGAAAAGTACCATGTGGCAGACTTCCATACAGCCGTGTACCACCACAGTAAATTCTAGAGAAAAATGCCTGAGTTTTGTTTTTTCTGATGTATCTATCCCGTTTTGTAATATTAGCAGAGTTTCAGGTGCTCGACCATAGCTCCGAATATAGTTGCTGAATTATGCAATGAATTTGAAGATGCAATAACCAGAAAATTTTAACTTATACTGTGTAACCATATAAAATGTTGTTGAATGGTACTACTTTAGTTGGGTATAAACCATACAGTATGGCTCCGTCTAAATATAGCAATTTTTAAATCTGTTGTTGGGAAGTTGGTAAGAGTAAACTATGCAAGCCCTGCTTTAAATATATATCACCGGATGAATGGCGTCTGGTCTGTGATTTTCGTGGCGTAATCGTCCGGTTCGTCGTTAATCCGTTTCCAACTTCTTCCGTGGATCATATTTTCCAGTAGTTAGATGGGGCGTCAATTTTTACATTGTTAGATTTAAATCAGGCGTTTCACCAAATTAAATTGCATGATAATAGTAAACATATTTGAGCATTTGTCACACAGTGGGAATTTTACGAATGGAATAGAATACCTTTTGCAGTTTCATTTTGGGCTCAGGCTCTGTCAAGAACATTGGAAGAAATTTAAATCCACATTATGATAAGTTTGTTGTGAATTACCTACATGATGTCATAATATATAGTAAGAATGTGGAAAAACATAAAGAGCCAGTCTGTATCATTTTATTTGCCTTTAGAAATGTGCGTTTAATGGTTAACCCCGAAAAAATTATTGGGTATCTGATCATGCTAAAATTCTGGGATTTATTGTCACAGACAGAAAAATGGTTTTGGATCCTGACAGTATTAAACCTATCCTTTGATTTCTCAAACCTAAAAATGTACAAGGGGTCAGAAAACTTGTGGGATTGGTAGGCTATTACGCTAGGTTTGTGCTTCATTTGCCTGAAATTTTGGCCCTAATTAATGCTTTGAGGCATAAGAATTTGCAGTTTATTTGGGGTACTGAACAGGAACAGGCATTTGCTAAACTTAAGCAATGTTTAATCTCTTCACCTATCCTAAAGTTTGAACATCAGTTGATTTTAAATGTGGACGCAAGCGTTGTTCCTTTGGGAGCACATCTTTTACAGAAAATTGGTGACCGTATTTTGCCAAAGGCTTATGCGAGTGGGTTATTTTCTGAAAACGAACAGCTGTATTTGACTTATGAGCAAGAAGCATTAGCCTGTGTATGGGGTTGTAAAAAATTTACGGATTATTTAGAAATAAGTGAATTTACGTTGTGCATGGACAAGCTTGTATGAACTTGGCTCTGGAAATCAAAAAATGACTTAGGTAAACTTGGAAGATGGGTAGAACAGCTTTCCCATTTCTGTTTTAAAATTCAACATATTTCTGGCGCACAAAATACATTCGCTGATTCTTTGACACACATGTATTTGAACAATGTGAACAAGTTTGTCCGCCTGAAAACTGTAGCTCAACTTTGCCCCCAGTAACTATTAATATACTTCACAAAGTCTCTGAAGCTTTTACAGATCTACTGCATTGGCAAAATATTGACTGAATGCAAGGTAGTTGCGGCCGCTATTAATAACGGAACATTTAAAATTTATGTGCGTCGTAAGGATTGGAAAAATTGATAAGTTCAGCAAGTTTCTGCCTTATGTACCTGTCAACTTGGAGGGAAATTATTTTTCAATATTATGAATGTTCTTATTTTGGGGCACATTTCGGGCAGGAAAGAACCTTACAAGGTGTGAACGGTATGCTCTATTGGCCTGGCTTGGAACATGACATTCAGGAAAGTGTACGCTCCTGTTTAACGTGTCAAAAAAGTAAACCACAGAACAAAAAAGATTATGGTAATTTATCCAGTACACCTCCAAAATATGTTTATGAGTGCTTGTACGCTCATTGATTTGGGCCACTCCCACGTTCAAAAAAATGGGAATTGTTTCTTGGATTGGTGGACGGATTTTCTAAACATGTTTTGGTTTTCCCTATAAGGGATCAAAAAGCAACTACTATTTATTGTACATGTGTTTTTGCAATATGTTTTTCCGTATTTTGGATCGCAAACATATTTAATTACGGATATTGCAAACAACTTAATCTCTAACGAGATGACAAATATGGCGTCACGTAGGGTATCCACCTTGCGCAAATAAGCCCCTATCACTCAGATGCTAATTTAGCCGAAAGGTATAATCAGATCATCAAGACTACTTTAACAGCGTTTCATCATGTCAACCAACTGGAACTCCAGTTTCAGTGAAGCAATCCATAATACATCTGCCAGTGTGTACTTTGGGAGGAATAAACTGCACCTGCTGGTTAAAATGTCTGGGACTTGCAAGCTTTAATATTGAACAACGCAATGTAAAAAAGTTGTATGCAGATGTTGCTATTCAATTTGAAAAGGCTAAACGAAGTTAAAAAACCAGTACTGTAAAAGGCACACAATCCCTGATTTTCAGGTTGGCGATTTGGTGGTGGTGCGTACTCATTATTTGTCTAAGACTGTGGATAAGTTTAGTGCTAAGTTAAGTATTAAGTATCAGGGGCCTTGTAAAATAATAAGGATGTTAACCCCAGCGACGCTGCTTTTGGATGATGGCAACAGAGTGCATTTTAGGTCGCATATTAGCAATGTTAAAAAGTACCTACCTGGGTAGCACCTGACTACTGATATTATAGTTTTAGTATATTTTAAGACTTAGTCGTAATTTAGCTTCATGTTGCAGGTACCTGATTTGTTGTACTTGGTGTAATGTTCCGTAACTGTGGTTGTATATATTTTAGTGAGTGTTGGTTTAGTGGGATGTGTGATTTGTGGTTTGTATTCTATGTTTGTGTGTAGCGTGCACTTGTTTTGATTTTATATGTATTTTACCCCTTTTTGTATGATATGTTTATTGAAGATATATTAACTGCTCATGTTGATATACATCAAATGATTTTATTCAGACTTTGTGTAAATTGTCAACATATATTTCTGTACTGGTTTTATATCATTTTGTGCCTCAACATTTTGCTTATATCTTGTGTATAATGATCAACTGTTTTATTTTCAGCGTGACTTATAAGGTTTTGGTACTTGGTTATTTTCCCCTTTGGCTGAGTAATTGAGTAGTGTATTAATTTTTTATGTACTGCTCGTCCCCACTGCGTCGTTTGGTGTCTCTTGCGGGGCCGGCCTGCTCTCGTGCCTGAGTGTTGCTGTATCTACTGATGGCGTAATGGTGCCCAGGGATAGTTGCCTATCTACTGCCATCGTGGGGCTGTTTGCCTCACTTCTCCTGTCCATCATACCTGTTTCTGCCAGACTAAACTTTTGGCGGCGGAGTATGTGGCGACTGTGTGTGGTGTCACCTGTGAAGAGCCTTGTGCACATACGTGATTGTGTTTTACAAATTCGGCAATTTTTATTGAAGGAGTGATTTGTCCTTGGCTGTGTGTCCCGAGAAGAAGCCTGTGCCTGGTGGTGATGTCAGGAGTGCAGTACACCCGGTTCCAGCTAGGGGTGCTTGACGGACTGATTTCAACTGCTAGTGTTTTGACAGAGATATATTGCTGTAGTGTCAGTGGGTGTAATAGGTCTGGCTTCATTTCAATTTCACATCGGCGAAATGCTGGAGGTATGTGGTGACCAACAAAAATGTTTTAATGCAAAGTAATCATGCAATAGCTTTGCTTGATTTTCTAATTTTTTTTAAATTCATGTTCTCCGTCGGCCGTAAATGTTGTGAGCGCCAGCCAAGGCAGGGACGCCTAAAGTAATGTACCTTTTTGAATGGAGCACCTTTTTTACTACCGTCCCAATTTTAAGATTTTATATCTTTAATTTGTGCTCACTACAGTAGTCTGCTTTAACGACGTTATTCACATACCCCTAGTATTCCATTGATATAGCTAGATTGGTAATTGAGTTATTATTGGGGGAAATTATTTGATGTACCATACTTATATAGTAAAGAGTAATTGAAGTAATAATTCTTTATTTTAGTGTCTGTAGGTGCCTCTATTTAAGTTTGTGACGAGGGTTCTACGGGTGGACCCCGCCACATACTACAATGTATGTAGTCAATGAGGGCATGGTTGCTTTGCAGCCAGGTGAGTCCAAGGATGATATTCTTACCTAGATTTTTTCACAATCAGGAACTTAGTTCTCAAATGGTTTCCTTCAAGTCTTATGGGCAGGACAATGTGCCATAGAGTGTGTAGGTTTAGGTCAGGACAGGTCAAGTAGACTTCCTGACTCATAGGCCATCTCTCATGTTGCTGTGCTTCAGTCAGTGTGTCAGTTCACACAAAATTGGCTGTTACGGTGGTGTCGAGGATTGCACTTAGTCTTCTCCTTCCTAGCTAAATAGTGATCCGTGGGGGTATTGGAGTACCTGTTGGTTCATTCAGCAGGTTCACGGAGTGGAGCGCTGCTAAGGACGTTCAATTTTGTAGGGGCTTCTTTCTTGCTTGTTTCTGTTCTCTGCTGTTTGGCTCTAAGGACAGGGCAGTCTGTATGGAAATGTCGCTCGGGACAGTGGCAGCATTTTGGCAGATCTGGATGGCCAGATAAAGGACCTTTTAAAGGTGATAGTGGCCTTCTGTCTTCGGCTAGTGTGGTAAGCAGTGGTGGCTTGGCATGAATCGTGTATTTGTTCTTCTCCGCTATGTCCTCTTCTCTAACCTGGGCACAACGGACTAGTTCTTTGATGTCATGAAGCTAGGTGGGATTTGATTTCAGGCAACATCAGACGGAGAATCAGTGCGATGCCTCCTTCTGCAGGTCTGTCGGAATACGCTCATTGCAGTATGGTGACCTTGTGGCAGGTGAATTGCTCTTACTCTTCTTCAGGGTTCTGGTGAGTCCCGTAAATCAGTTAGCCGAGCGACTACTTGAGGGCCTGCAAAGAAGGATAGCAGCCGGGTTTGTAGTTGTTTCCATTGGGAGGTGTATTTGCCTAACTTGCACCACCAACAGGCAGCTTCTCCTTGGAGTTGTGACTTGGTGCCAGAGCAATGGAGGGGTTTGGGTTCTCTCGAACTCTTGGCAGCAGTGACTGAGGAGGCTTTTAGTTTTTCTAGTAGCTTCCGTGAGTACTTTGTTGTCGGTTCTGGATCATAAGGTTTGACTGATGTCTGAGTTGGTCATAGTTGGCGTTGTTTCCAACCTGGCAAAGGAAAGTTAAGCCAGTTAGGTCCCGGTTCTGTTCTCGCGAGCCTAAGCAGAGGTAGTGGAATATTCGGGGACATTGGTTGCGTGCTATGCATATAAGCCTTTGGCCTTGACAATCAGGATGATCACAGTGTACTAGCCTTTTTCTTCAGCTTTGGCATCTGTATTTCAGACTAGTGAGATTGTGGTCTTTGTCATACCATTTGAGGCCCACAGTGGGCACATTTTACTTTGTGAGTGCCGTTGCACGATCAGTTGGACACAATGTGAGTGGGTCAGACTTTACCATTGTGAAAGTTTGTGGGCTCCACAGGGTTGTTTTGTTGACTTCCTGAAGTCTTGATTCTGAAGCTTGACTCTCAATCTCAGGTTCTTCGCATTCTTGGCCGTACTGTGGAGGTTTGCTTGACGTCAGAAACTGCAATCTTTCACAGGTCCTAACAAGAACCGGTGCGGTTGTTAACAGGATGTTAACTGACTAAATAATTGTGCTGACGGTGGAGCATCCGGCAGCACGTGCTGGATCTCGGGGTGTAGTTTGGGATGGAGGTCAGTGAACGTTCGCTTGACGTCAGTAACTGAAACCTTTCACAATTGACGGGCACCTCTCCACACAAGGGAGGTGATGTGTGGATGGGATGCGTACCAGCCACAAGGGATGGTTGGGACACCTATCCTACTGAATGAGCTGCTAAGGTGGGTTGTGTCGGCAGCGCTCGCTTAGGAACAGCCCTTCTGGTGACCCAGGCAGTATGTAGACAAGATGGGAGGGGGGAAAGGGCAGCACCGACAATTAGGAGGCCATGAGGAGGCACTAAGGAAATAATGCAACTGTGGTGCATCAAACATCTGTGTTACCTAAAGATACAATAATTTACAGTTGTCAGGATGCTGAAAACATTTTATGGAAAATACAGTGAATTTTGGAAAATGGGTGAAAGAAATTTGCCATCATCAAACATATGCTTTATCTGACACCTACTGAAAAAACAACTATGCTTAGGCAATATTGTGTTGCTACTGGGTATTATTCTCCATAGCTGAAAATTACAAGGTGAGAAGCCACGATTATTTCAGTGCAGGTATATATCGGTGCTGTATGTACCATTGCAACCTGCTTCGTCAGTGCCTGAAAGATCTGATTGTCTTCTTTCATAAATTAGATTATGACCAATGCTTTTAAGGCAGCTTTGCTATATTACACTAGTTGTATTCTTCATTCTGCACACAAGTGAGAAAATAGTAACATTTTCAAAACAGCTAGAAGATTAATTTTCTATAAATTTGTTGATAGATTTCAGTTTAATGATTTTCAATCTGGCTCTCTTGGCATACCAAAAAGTAGGTTTATGATTGTTATCCAATAATTCATCTTTAGTAATTTATTCACCTTCACAGGAGACGGCATCTTTTATTATGATTATGTTGATTGCTGGGATAAGTTGAATAAGCAACAACTGCCTTCACTAGATGCCTTATACAGTATGTACTGACTCTGGCAACAGTGATGCAGATTACAGACATACCCAGACAGTGTGGTAACCTTTCAGTTGCATGATTCTGGGGAAATATTCCAACCTGATTTGAAGACTGATACCCTTATCTTGGCGCAAGTATTTGAAAGTATAAAATTATAAATAATTACATTTAACTACATGCAGGTTGGACTGTGCACAGTGTGTAAGCACCCCAGGTTTTGCCTGGACTCTATGCTACAAATGATAGATGTCAAATTTCAGCATCTCAAAAACTAGGTATTATATGCATGTGCTCATTGAAGCAGGAATCTGGTATGGCATGGCTCAGTGTATTAAACATGCAAGAGCAAACAACAGTTTTACTCCGTACACATATGATCCCAGCAAGACAACCACATCACTGGAATATTTAGATGCCAACAAACTATGTGCTGTTGCCCAAATGCAACTTCAAGTGGGTTACCACCACCAACATTAACAGTTTGTCTATTCGATAACATTGAGCATTAGGTTCTTTTTTAGAGGTGTTGCTTGCTCCACGAACTTGCATGAGCAAGATGTTTCTACAGGTAAACCAGCATCCATCAAGCCCGAAATAGCCAATACTTCCAACCACCCTGCATGGCACAAAGGACTATGTTGTGTATTACAGGAACTTGAAGCAGACACTGGAACGTGGACTGACACTCATGAAAATTCACAGAGTGCTTCATTCCAACAGTCCATGCAGTCAAAGTCTTAACACTGAACTTAAACACAGTGAAATAACAGGTAAGAAGCAATTTTAAAAACTAAATTTTTTTTTTGTTTGGCCAACAACTCAGCATTTCATAAATTGGTAGAACATGTTAGAATGTGAAGCTGATGTGCAACAAAACACAGTTATAAACTAGTGGCCTGACCTAAATTTTTGGACAGAATCATCTGTAATGAAAATGTATTCATTCCTACATTTGCAGCAAGAAACTACTACTTTTGACTAGCCTATTATGCAGGAATCGTGGTACTCAACCTGTCAAAAACCCTAATGTACAGGTTCCACTACAACATGACGGAAACACCATATGGTGAAAACCTGATGCTTTTGTACACGGATACTGACAGCTTCACTTACAAAGTACAGACTGATGACTTTTACCAGGATCTGTAAGCCGACACCAAAATATTAGATGAATTCAGTATCAGTCGTGGGGAAGTTCAAACACATGGCTTGTGCAGATGTCATGTCAAAGTTTGTGGGACTATTCACCTACAAGTGTAATGGAAGGGTAATGAGAAAAGTAAATGGTAAAGTATGTATTTAGAAAAGCATAGTAAAGAATAAAATAAAATTTGGTGATTTCATAAATGTTGTAGAATTTAACTGCATGCTGAGAAAGAACACGCACAGCGTTCTGTCCCGTAAATGTGTAATTTCTACATAATACAACAACAAATTAGCCCTTGGTTGTACATATAACAACTATACCATGTAATGTAAGACTGAGTTCACACTGTATCACACTGCAAAATCAAGATATAATTTACATCCTCCTAAACTTTTAATCTGTTCATTGGTAGTATGCTGGAGCCCATACAAGAGGCAAGACTTCTTGTCAGTTGTATTACTATTTTTATTATATATTTTGCATTCGTACAAGTTTTCTGTTTCCCCAAGACTATTATGTTATTTTTTATTGTCATATTAACTAATTTTGAGTGTCATATTGTTACAAGCCGCGGCTATCTTGCGAGTAGTGTAAGAAGAGACAGTGGCGGCAGAACTACGGGACATCTGTGTGCCCTGTATGGCTCATGTTACCCTTTGTGGTGCCGCAGCAGCATGTGGACGCTGTGACTCGTGCGAAAGGCGTAAGCTGATATAGTGGTGGTAGAATTAGAGAGATCTCGGCGTGCACTGTGCTGTTCATGTTTCTTCTTTTACGACGCAAAACGACGTCCACCTGCTAGCCTATCTCGAGTTCTGTAAAGACTCGAATAACAGCAGATATCATGGTCTAGAGTTTTCCTGTGTGTACTTATTCTGCCGGGATGGTGCTTGACCCTGATGCGACATCCTTCTAGGAGCTTTGAAATAAATACTTGCCGTAAGATTCGAGACTTTTGATTAAGACCAGGCTTCACGTGCATGAGGATATATGGAATAACGTGTTGAATTCGGACAAATATTTATCTGTTATTTTGTGTCGCAGTATAGTCAACAAAACATTTTTTGTTAGGCGTGAAACGAAAGTCTGCTGTCTAAACTGTTTAAATCATGATTTTTAAATTATAAATGCACTTTTTCATTGGTTATAAAATGTAAACCATCGTAAATTCCAGGCAGCAAACTGTATTTAAATTAAGAGGGTTTATAAAGATCCTGTATACACCAACAAGAAAAGAAGTCAGTGGTTGCACCGACATATCTTTCAAAACATAAACGTTATACTTCAAATTGTGCAAAGCCATTTACGAAAGCGCAAAAGTATGGGCACTTGTGGTGGTGAAGAGGGGGATAGCAGAGGTAACTAGCAGACGGGTGCAGCGTTGTCACTTGATGCTGCAAGGTCGTGACCACGCCATGCAGGTTCCGATATATGAAGGGTACCTCATCGCACAGCGCTTGTATTAAAGAAATAACAATGCTTATGTAGAAACCTTTTTAAAAGTGAGTTTTTGCCTACTTTCTGAAGTAAAATGTGACTTCTGGAACCACCTTCCTATCTGTGTGTATGTGTCTGTGTGTCCACATTTTTGAACCCGTTGACAGAATTTAGTAAAACTAGGTATACATATTGTACTTAGTAACCTGACGTGACTTTTGTGTACATCGTCTGTGCCGTGTTCATATTTTCAAAATGGTTATCATTTTAACATTTTTCGTTCACATTTGATATCAGAGAAACCGTATTTTAGAATTCCATTAAAATAGGTACAGATAAAGTACCTAGTAAGGTGACTTGACTATTATCTATTTAGTTCATGCAGTGTATTTAGTTTGAAAATGGCGGCAATTTTATATTTCTAGCATAATATGAGGTATTTAAGGAAACATTTTTCCGAATGTCATCAGACTTGGTACATTTGTATTACATAGCCTACTAAGCTGATTTGACTTTTGAGTAATTTGTTCATACTATAGTTATATTTTCGAAACTGCATTCATGTATAAATTTTTAACGTAATATGACATGTCTAAGGAAATATTTTTCCAATTTTTATAAAACTTTTCACACACATACTGCTTTAGTTAGCTGACTTGGCTTTCGTGTATCTCGTTCATCATATGTTCATATTTTCAAAATGGTGGACATTTTTATATGTTTAGCATCATATGACAGACATATCTGACAAAATATTTTTCCAAATTTCATAAAACTATGTATGTACACACATTACTACATACCAAGCTGACTTGACTGCTATGTATTTCGTTCAGCCTGTATTCGTTATTTCATAATGGCAAGCATTTTTTAATTTTTTTCAGTATAAATTATGACAAACACAAAAATTGTGTATTATTTTAGAATTTAATAAAATTTGGTGCACACATTCTGTATGCTACGCTGCCACGTTTATAATTTAAGTATAATGACGTATCTAAATAACATTTTTCAGAATTTGATCAAACTTGGAACACATATATTCAATAAGATACTAGACATTTTAATAATTTTTACTAGCAATTTCATGGTTAAATGTAAGAAAAGACACATTCCTTTCTTTCACCATTTAAATTAAGACAAAAATAAAATAATAAAATTATATACTGTATATATTTATCTGTAAGCTGCCTATTGTTTATTTCGTGTGTATATTTTCAAAGAGACGTGTATTATTGTAATATTTTCAAAACATACTAATTTTTTGAATTTCATTAAAATTTTTACACGTATAGAATGGAGGCTATTTGGCGTATTGTGGTCAACAAGATATCTAAGGAACCATTGTCAGAAGTACTTCATGCTCGGTACGCATAGCCTTGTATTGATGCTTAGCAAGGAGACTTTGTATTTAAGTTTCTGTTCATGCCATGTTCTTATTTTCTAAGTGTCGGCCATGTGAACATATTATGATCACATGAGATATATAAGGAATCGTTTTTTAGAGTTTTATCAGACTCAATAATTACATACGTAGTACTGCTTAGTTAAATGGATGTTTTTGTACTTATTTTGAGCTGTCTTCATATTGGTGATAATTGAACAATATTTTGATAGCACGAGATAACAATTTTCCAGAATTCCATAAAACTTGGCACGCACGTAGTTCCTAAAACAGAGACATCAATTTCATGTTTTTTGTTTATACCGTATTTAGTTTTTAATAACTGTAGCCCTTCGAAATTTTATTGATCACATAAAGAATTTAAGAATAATTTTCCAAAAATATTTCCGACTCGGTGCACATTTAGCTCCAAGTAAGGTAATATTAATAATTCAAAGTTGTTGGTTCATGTTGTGTTTAGTAATATTTATCCTCATATTTAAAGACTTCACGACATTAACACATAATTTGTAATATGTTACATGGATATCAACAACTACAGGGCTGATAGAAAGTTTATATAATATTTATACTCCTTACTATCCACCTTTTCTTTATTATTGTAGGTCTTCAAGCATTAAGAGTGCGTAGTAGACAAATGAACGCTGAAAGTATCAATTCATTTCTACACTTTTTTCAAAGCCAGTATGGATAACTTACTCAATAACAATCCTAGGTAATGGTATTAGCCAACTTTATGAGTAAATAATTACCCAGAATTACTCATTCGTTACACGTGATCTCTTGCGCCGCAGTTAAATGCACGAGGTTCCGGCGTCAGAGATTGTGTCTTAGAATTGCGTAACACAGGAAACAATTTTATTTATAACGTTGGCTAAAACTATTGTCTAGGATTGCTATTGTTTAATTTTTGCAAACTGGCTTCAAGAAACTTACAGTTTTAGATTAATGCTTTTAGCGTTGAATTATGTACCACGCCCTCTTAATATTAGTATTTAAAATTTATATATGTACTTACCATAAACAATTTCAACTTTTAATGTTAATTCGCATCCATGTTGAAGAAAGTAGGCTTAGGTTATGTTGGTAATTTACTTTTAGTTTGCAATATCAATTTTTATGTTCAAAGTAAGTAATTAACAATAACGTTAATGTTATAATACTATAGAATCATGTTGTTAATGTTTATTTTTGTCTATGTTTGTTTGTTGAATTTTGTGCTGAGTACAGTAATGAAAGTATGAAAATCTATTCCTCAACATTTTGATTAACATTGTTATTATAAAACATTGATAGTGATTGTGTAGTGTGGGCTGTAAAAAATTAAAGTTGTTGTTATATGCCTGACACCTACAAACTGTTCTATTAGATTAATTAAGATATTTGAAAATATAAGTGCATGTAAAATACTATTCTAAATAAAATACAGATTACCTTTCTTACAAACATTGTGTATGCTGTATAAACTCTAAATTAAGTTTGTAACTAACAACACTTTTTCATAGAGCTGCATAAAAAGTTCCATAAAACTGCATGAAATTTGTTTTTTACACCCATATTTACAAAAAAAAAAAAAAAAAAAAGATACATGAACAATAATTTATAAGTGTCATTTTTAGTTCTTGTAGTAACAAGAAGTTTAAGTATAACTAAAAAGCCTGCTTGCTTCAAGTACCTTTATGCAAACTCAGAAATATTTCTGTAATGCTCTTTAGTTACGATACATTAACCATATGCTATAGTTGTGCTAATTTTAATAAAAAATAGTTTATAACATTTATGATTCTGATAATCATACATTCATTAACCCTTTCACTGCCCCAAACAAGTATACTCGACAGAAAATAGAAAGCACCGATTGCACTAAGGTAACTTCAGGCTGGGAATTCTTAAAAACTGGTGTTCCACAGGGGAGTATACTGGGACCTTTGCTGTTTCTTGTATATATTAATGACCTGTCTAAAAATCTAGAAATTGGACGTATAATCCTGTTTGCTGATGACACTAGTGTCGTACTGATGCAAAACAACCCAGGAAAGCTGAAAAAAACCATAAATGCAAATTTAACTTCAATAGAAAAATGGTTTCAGTTAAATAAATTAGTTCTAAATGTAAATAAAACACAATTCATTCAGTTTAGTAAACTTTGTTACCCGCCAGTTGGTCTATTTTGGTTCTTTTTTCCTAACTTCACAAGTCAAACTCAAATTGAAAGATGAAACTCAATGTTCATAAATAAAATGCGGCAAATGAGTTTAGTGCGCGCGAGAGACGGCTCACGATGTGCGTATATCGCCCGCTTTTATCTTAAATGATGCGCCCTTCCTTCCATGAGACAACTTCTTGCAATTTACAAACAATAACTAAACAAAAATGTTGGCCGCCAACAAGCGCAGTTCCCAGACCAAGCCCCCGTCTATCGGGCTCAGCTGGTCAGGCGAAGCTTTCCCTGTGCTGTGTACTCGCGACACGTGGTCCAGTCGCCTCCATGGCTTCCTACTGAGTGTGCCTCTCGAGAGCTTACCTATGGCCGCACCGGCCAGCAACCCCCGCCTATAGACTCCCTTGGCCAATCACAGGCCAGCTCGCAGACAATGGCTGCCACCAGTCACCGTCTCCCACGCCGCGTTTATTATTTTCAGTTTTCTTTTACTCATGACACATACTTATAAATACATAAATTACAATTACGATATCCAATTGAACAAATACAAATATTTTTCATATTAAACATAAATATTCTTACAACGATTTTTAGCATCTTACAACATAATAGACACAAGGTACAGATAATTAACAAATACCATAATGATGTAATAGAAGAACTGCTGATTATAAAATGTTTGTGTTTATACATAGATAAAAGAAAAACATGGTGTGACCATGTAAGAAAATTAGAAAATAAACTATCATCAGTATATTTCATTCTGCGAGCACTAAAAGATGTTTTAGATATAAATACTTTAAGAATGATCTACTATGTATATTTTCACTCTATTATGATATTCGGTATACGGTTCTGGGGAAATGCTAGTAGCAGTAATAGAATTTTTAAAATATATAAAAAAAAAAACAAATTTTGTATTATAGCTAATGTCAAATCAAAAACCTCCTGTAGATCCCTATGTGCCCGTTTCACGACACAATTTATTACTAAATAAGCAAAGGCATGTATCGTATCACACAAGCGGGTCGCCAACGGCAACGGGCCTGCTTAAGCCAAGCATCCTCCTCGTTACCCCCACACCCACAGTCGCAACACACGCCACTAATGGCCGATCAAACAGGGCACTCAAGGTACTACACTACTTCCAGGAATACTCTCATATAGACGAAAGACAGAGATTTAATGACCATTAAACGGTACACGGCAAAAGATTGACACACGAACGTATGGCAA
>PNEQ01037098.1:0-53879 GCA_003012365.1 Medauroidea extradentata
AACAGCTAGAGTGCTGAGGTCCATACACAGTACAGATAACAGCTAGAGTACTGAGGTCAATGCGTAGTAGAGGTCAGAGTTAGACTACTGAGGTCCATGCGTAGTACAAATAACAGCTAGAGTGCTGAGGTCCATACACAGTACAGATAGCAGCTAGAGTACTGAGGTCAATGCGTAGTAGAGATCAGAGTTAGACTACCGAGGTCCATGCGTAGTACAGATAACAGCTAGAGTACTGAGGTCAATGCGTAGTAGAGATCAGAGTTAGACTACTGAGGTCCATGCGTAGTACAGATAATAGCTAAAGTACTGAGGTCCATGCATAGTAAATATCACATGCCAAATTACTGAGTTGCAAGTGTGGTAGAGAAAAGAGCTAAAGTACTGAGGTCCATGTGTAGTAGAGATCACAGCTAGACTACTGAGGTCCACGTGTAGTGGAGATCACAGCTAGACTACTGAGGTCCACGTGTAGTGGAGATCACAGCTAGACTACTGAGGTCCACGTGTAGTGGAGATCACAGCTAGACTACTGAGGTCCACGTGTAGTGGAGATCACAACTTACATACATAACATACAAAACACACATAACAACTTCCAATTTTAAGCTAAGCCAAATCTTCCAATAATTTACTACTAGCGCTCTGCGACGAAAATGGAGTCACATTTTATTGCTCAGTGTCAAGACCTCTACCTTCATAGACCGTGACTATTCATAAAAATCGTACTCTCCCTTTTTTCTCTTTGGAGTATATTTTCTAAAAATCGTAAAATATATTTATGTGTATCTTAGTAATCATCACTTTGAATCAAAAAGAATCCCCAGAGCCTGGAGGGTTCAATGTATAGCAATAGTAATTCTAAAACACTTTTATGTTCTATTCACCCCCATAATGAGTGAATTGCGATAAATCCTGAGATTGGTTTGTATCCATTTTTAATGAGTGTCCAATCAAAGAAAAAATAACGACGATAGGGCCTTCGGGTTCGAACTCTGAGACGATTCTTCGAAAACACGTTTCACCCTTTTTACCTTTTTAGGGATCAAAATTCAAAAATGCTTCTTAGTGCTTGCCTACGATGTGAAAGGTACTTACATAAAAATGTCATATTTCTAAGTTCGGCAGTTTGGGCAGTAGTATGATATTCCAGTCACTGAACTCTTTTACATAAATTAATATATCTTATATTTATTTATTTAGGGAGAGAGAGAAAGAAATTTCTCGCTATTCGTAGTTACTTTTCGGATCGTTTGCGTTAAAAGATTACGAATTAAGTTTTCTTCTGATAACTGAACAATGTGATACAGTGAATCGACTTACTTTATGTTAGTTATGTTAGGAATCTAAGTAAGAATCATTCTGAAGAAAAGAACACCTCGATATCTCAAGTGGTTAGTTACCTCTCATGGGCGAACCGAAAACAAATTTTATGCCTTTTCGCACTCTTTAAAGTAAAATTAACATAAATCCTGATTTTGCACATTTAACATATATATAATAATCTAATTCAAATTAAAACCACGACGCTAACCCTTTTAGTCAACGTTAAAACAACGATTCATTAAAAACATGTATTACACATTTACATGCCTTGTAATTCGTATAATGAAAATTCTGAAATGTTTTTTCACTTATTTACGTATTTACCATCATGAATCACAACGTTTCTCTATATCTCACTTGTTAGATTGATATAGAGGTCTTATTTAAAACACATTTCACGTCTTTTAAGCCCCTAATGCATTAAACGTCTTATAAAAATGCTAATATGTTAACTATTTTATTCGTGATTCATATATGTTAAAAGCACGATGATAGCGTGCAGCATTAGATATATCGACGATTCGTTGAAAATACTTTTTACTTCTATCTCTACATTTTACATCCGTATGTGTTAGATTTTGAAATATCATGAAATATATTTTCAGTTAGTTAGAAAAGCTGTATTCTTAAGAAAAAACTATGTCGATATCAATAAGTTCGATGGGGTCAATATATAACGTTTATAAAATATAAATATACTGCATTCATTTCTTTTTCAACTAATTTAAGAATATTTTGAACAAATCCTTACATTTATTCGGCATGGTTACGAATGCATTTTCACGGAAGCAAAAATCACTTGGACACTTAAAAGTTTCAACAAATATGGAGACATAATTGATGACACGTTTCATTCATTTCCACTCTTTGAAGTACAAAATCTGAATCAAATTGGAAATTCGACCTAAGACGGTATATGTCTTTAAACGAAGTACAAATCACGAAGACAGTTCATTCGGTTCGAGCTACGTAAACGGTTCATTAAAACAACATTTACCGCACTTTCATCCATCGGAAGTCGAATATCGCAAAATCACGAAACTATTTAATGGGTAATTGTAAGCAAATACCTCTGTATCTAAAAGAATTGGCATAACATCAAATAATATTCTAAAACAAATTACACCAGTGGAACGTTGTTACACCTCGCGCCTAAAATACCCACTAAAAAGAATATTAGAAAAATTTCATGTCAATTAGCTATTGAATTTCAAATAATTACTACATTCGTACTCAGCTAAACCAGTTGTTTAACGCTGTTGTTTGGTAATAACAGATATCTTCAAAACGCATGGATATAAAAACGAGCGCAGTCTGTCTACATTCAATCAAGTTTAATAATCACAAAAAATTATGTTTGTTTTGAAAAAAAAATTTATTTGTTTCCCAGACTTTAAAATAATAGCGATGAAGAGATGGCAAAGCATATTG
Source organism: Medauroidea extradentata (assembly GCA_003012365.1). Classification (NCBI taxonomy): domain Eukaryota; kingdom Metazoa; phylum Arthropoda; class Insecta; order Phasmatodea; family Phasmatidae; genus Medauroidea; species Medauroidea extradentata. Next base: position 2,758 of record PNEQ01037098.1, read on the forward strand.
AAACAGTTAAAAAATTTGTGTAATAAAGAACGTTTGAATACCATTAAAATATTGCCCTACTAACAAAGAAATATGCACAAGTTACTGTATTCTATAAGCACAACAACCCTATTTTTGCAAAAGAAGGGAATAATATAATATCATAAACTTATACTTAAACTTATTAAATATGTTGTAGGAATTTGTTCAAAACCGTACATAATTCTTTCGTCTACAAAGGTCAGTAATCAACGAAAAATAATTCAACGATTCCAGATGAATTCCGTGACAATACAAATTGTCCGCGGTAAAAATAAATATGAAAAGCTGTATTATTGTGGAAATACGCCATTGCAAAATTATGTCGTCCCAGGAATCTTAGAAAGAGACTAAGAAAGACGAACAACGAAATACGAAAAAAGAGAAAACAAGCCGAGTTGTCTGTAGTCCATAAACCAAAACAACAGAACATGAACGATCCCATTAGAATTAGATATTAGATATTCTAGTAAAACACATAGAATAGCTACCTGGTGAAATAGTGTACAGCTGAAACACGAGGCTTAATGAGCTGTAAATTTAGAATTTTACAACAACACGAGTCACTTTAACGTTTATTAACCATATGTAAATTAATGGTGTTAGTATGAATGGAAGTTGCTGCTTCATGTGAAAGTATACACAGTCGAGAGATAATACTCATAATACTCATATGCTGCCAGCGTAAGTGGACAATTTGTAATAACTGTTTACTGCGGGTGCTTGTGTGCAGGAAGAAGGCGAAGAGGGAAACGCCGCGCGTGGGAGAGAACCGTCGTGTAAGGAGGCCCGAGCGACCGACCCCGGAGATGGAGAACGCTTGGTTGGAGATTAACTTATGGAAGGTGTTGGAAGAGGAGGTAGATGAGGCTGGAGTGTGGAACACCAGGTAACACAGGCTAACTTCTGAGGCAAGTCTCAACACGCCGCTCTGGTAATCTCTGCTTGATCAAGTGAACCCGATATATCGCTTGAAGGACTTCTTTGTTCATTGAGTGTTAGCTTATTGTCTTCACAAAAATGCGTTTTATACTATTGATTGTATTTTAACATTATCATAAGTACCTTTATTTTATAAAAGGGAATCACATGACCATATACAGTTGATATACTGAAATACTATCCTAGTATTTATGCATATTTGTTCCTTCTCTACAAAATGTTACACCATTTCTGGTAGCTCACACATCGATATGGATTAAATGTAATATGTTATGTCACTTATTAATGCTTAATTACTGACTTGGGATGAAGTATATACTGTAACGATTTGTTAGAATACTGACTTTTAAATTTCTAGTCTGCATGTTGGTTGGGTTAACTTTACTTGTCAACATTTTTTTATAAAAGTTGAAAACTCCAATTTTTTTTTCATCCCGAATGTATTTATTCTTTGTGGGTCGTTCGCAATGTTAAACAATACTATTAGCAGGGATTACACCCACAAAAATGAGCCAATAATGAACAATAAAATTAGTGCCAAACTCAATCGAAAATTATGCTACCGCCTAGGCAGTGCTTTAATCCACAGTATAAGCCCAAAATAAGCTTCAATGATGTATTTAAACAAAATGAAAATGTTGATGGCTCTAATGACAAAGCTAAAGCCAATCAAAATTAACGAAGGCGGATCATTATGAATTCAGAAAATGGCAAATGTACTTAATTTAAGAAAATGTTCCATACCACTGTCTACAAAGGACAGAGCAATCAACTTAAATAAGTTGCTTGCTGAGCTGTACGAAATGAAGTAAAGTGAAAAAGCAATCTCACAATCATTCAAGGCTGTCTAAGCAAGAACACTTATCGTATGGCGGTAGAACAATGCTATGGAAGAAGAGAACGAGAAGCTAGGAAAAATAAGCGCGGAAATACAACAGAATTCCTCTATTATGACGAAATGTTAGAAAAAAGTACATGATCGTTGAAATTCTGTTGCATGATAACGTGTCAGGAATAGCATTAAGTAGTTAAATAACAATCCGTGCTGAAACGCATAATAATGCTACATCTGTAAAAGTACATTCCGGATGGAAGGTTTGTTGTTCGCATGAAAGACGCAGAACCTATCTACATAGACGACTCATCCACTCCGCCACTCTCGTTTGCAGGTTCTACAAAGTGTCAGGTCCCAAGAGGTTCATCTGCTACGATCTAGAGATGTATGTGTGCGAGCGGCTGCAGAAGTACACAGACGAGTCTAGGAGAGTCCCCATTGAGTATGTCGTCCACCTGCTGACCCGCGCCACCTGGCAGGCCACATACCGACTACTCATGCTCGCTCGAGTGAAGGGTTTGTACGATGGTAAGCTTATAGTGCAGGCCCTGAACCGAATGTAAGTATTAGTGTCACTGAGGTATGTAGTGTATCAGGGTATGTTTATTATGTAATTTTATTTGTTTTCACTCTTTGTATGTAATTATATAATCTCATGTAGCAAGATTCTGCATTTAGAACTTTGAGTATTTATATATTTTGCCAAAATTTGTAAAATTAATTCTAATAATGTTGTTAATTTTGTCTTCGTATGTTTAGCTTATGTATGTAGAAATGTAGTTGCCTCTGTTGGTTCGGGGCTAGAATAGTCCAGCAGTATGCCCTGCTTGTCGTACGAGGCGACTAAAAGGGCGACCCCCAAGGTCAAGGTGTAGCCACGTGCCGAGGACCTGCGTGGCGGAGAGGGTAGCTCCGTCGCTAACGTGCCTGCCTTGGCGACTGTCATCTGTCCAAGCAGATATGCAGAGTCCATCCACACATTTCCTTCTCTGCATCAAGGACTAGTCCCTTGTTGCACTGCACGTGGTGGGCTCTGTTACACAACAACAAACACAACACAATCAAGAAAGGTAAGTATAGCAAATCACTGTAACCTGGGTTTGCGATTTAAATATATTAATGAGTATCATGATTAGCTGCAAATCGAAGAATCGTGCAAATGCCAGTAGTATTAGTGGCTGATGCATTAATTTCCCTGCAAAGGTGCAGGCCACAGCAATTCATATTGAAAATAGTTTTCAATTCCTGCCAACATTGTAAAATATCTAACCTGAGCCAAAATCGCCAACTATTTTTCTATGTTTATGTGTTTTTCATACTGGACTACACGTAACACATTTCCTTATTCGGCAGTTTATATATTTAACAGTACTTAATCCTATAGCCAACATTTATTAAGAATCAGACCATGTCCCACATTTTCAAAAATATTCTTGTAGCTTACTATTAAGGAAATGTAATTTCTTATTTTGTAATTCTCTTAGTTTACCAGTGACAACACATATTGCTTTTAATATTTAATTAGTGTTTCTAGAATCAAAATGTGTCAACATTTACGGTTATGTGTGTATCTGTTGTAATCCAACTGTATTTAAATGTATGTTAATTAACACAACAGTCCTTGTTTATATCTTTACAGGTATTTGCTGAATATCCATTTCAACAATTATTATTTTTTTATTCTAGGTTTCTTAAAGGATGTAACTGTTTCTCCTAGATGTTGCTCTCTTAAGTATAGTTAATATCGCATACATTTTCTTTGAGGCAACACCAGATGATTGCTGGACTAAGAATGGTACATATATTACACTTTCTGATTGGACTGAGATTTGTGTGGTTTAAGCACAATATTGATGAAGGTGAGGTTACAAGACATACATACAGCTCACAGGTTTGCATGTCTGCTTAGCTCGTCTCATCAAAACATGTTGACAGTTGACAAGCAAAGACAATTTAGGAATCGCCGATATTAACCAAATGACAAATGTAACTTTATTGTCGACGCCAGATAACAACGTGGTTGCATAAAATATTATTACAAGAGAGGTAAATTATATCATAACACGACCAGTGCTCATGTGTGCTTACTTTGTGATTTTAGCCTTCTTTCAACTTCCAAGTCGGCAGAGTGTTAGGCATAACACTTCCAACATTAATCAGTTTCTAACGCAAATGATTACCATTATTATAGGACATGAATATTTCACTCCAGAAACATTGCACACCATATTAATAATCAACAGGCGGAGTGTCCTGGCAAAACTTAGCTAGAGGGTTTATACTCGCAGTTACGCAGCTTTTTTTTTTTTTGTGTTGAAGAGAAAGTCTAATAGGTACCTGGATCTTCTTGAAATTGGTAGTATGGTCAGCTTCTGACAAATTCGCACGCTTTTTGTCACATTATGTGTATATGTTTGTCTGGAACTTAGCAACGCAATGTTTGGCTTTGGTGGTCACATCTCTCAATACTTATCCTACTGAAATCGTGGTGTGAAAGTTTTGATATTATGTAGGCCTATACAAGGAGACTTCAATGTACATTATTGCATTCGGGAGTAACTAATAACTGCAGGGACACGTAGTAACAACTCTGATCATTCTACAAATATCTTAGTAGGAAAGCATACGATAATATGGATACCTCATCAGGAGACTTAAATGTACTTTATTTCAGGTAGGGAGTCGTTAATAACAGCTGGAATGGGTTGCAATAACTCACATTATCTTACACAGATTTTGGTAGGTAAGCTAATGATAATAGGTGTACTTCATCAGGAGGCTCCAGTGAGCATTATTGCAGGTCGGGAGTCACTAATTACTGCGGGGAGGGGCAGTAATTACAAAGCTCATCCTACAAAGATCTTGGTATGTCAGGAGACTCCAATGAAATGCGACCGCCGCCCTTCTTTCTGCGCTGAGTTCACAATATCCACCCCGACAACAGCCACTTTCTTTGCCTCGGTCTAGTTCAGCGGGTTTTCTGAATAAAAACAAACACGTTTAATAAGTTCGTCACGCGTCTATCACAGCCGTATATTCCCGCGCTCAGGGCAGAGATAAATCAGCGATAAGTAATAAGTACCGTCTCCCTCGATTTGAGATTGGAAGTTCACAAAACAACTGACGAGGTACACAACTGCTCGGTATTCCGTGTTTAATTACCACGATTCCCGACAAATTAAATCTTACTAGAGTAACACGATGACACTCTCCAGGAGGACAGACGCACGCGCCCCGCGATACGTCGTTATGCCCCGGAGACCGCCACTCTTCTCTCTACTAACGTTCGCGAAAGCAAGCCAAGCCAGGCTATCCGTCCCCCAGCTCCGATCCGGCCAATCGGAAGCTTCGTTACAAACTGCCCTGCCCTGCAAACCGCACTGAACTTAGGCGATTACGGCTGTATTAGACGTCATATTTATTTCCGGAAGCAAACATAATACATTAATATAAATTCCTGACACTTGGATTACTCAATTTTCCTTTATCATTATTAATTTTACACATAACTTAAATTTAAAACATAATGGCCAAGTGTGATTTTCAGTTGGGTCGCTGGCTCCCCCCTTCGCCGTCCGCCATCTTGGCTCAGCGGGGCGGCTACCGCCACTCCTGCTGGGCCCCACATTTATCTTTGCTGACAACCCTGGTCTATGGTGAAGGGAAACGATTAGTTCCACCCTCATCCGCTCGTAATCAAAATACTAATTTTACATATTTACCATTAAACTACTTCATAATCAATTGAATGCACAAGCTGAGATCCTACAGAACCCAACGCAACTTGAACTGACTCAGTAGCACTGTTCCTTCCAATATTAGTTACAATCAAATCAAAGAAATTCTCATCCTGTAATACTACTAACTATATCTCCTCAAATTAGTAACATTGATCCTCCCCATTCTTCTTTACAAACATTTGCCTAGTTCACTACATTAAATAATCTATATACTGTGGCCCGGAGGCACATTACAGTAAATTATTGCATTCGGGTGACACAACTGCAGCGTCACGTAGTAACAACTCTGATCATCCTACAAATATCTTAGTAGGAAAGCCTACGATAATATGGATACCTCATCAGGAGACTTAAATGTACTTTATTTCAGGTCGGGGTCGTTAATAACAGCTGGAATGGGTTGAAATAACTCACATTATCATACACAGATCTTGGTAGGTGAGCTAATGATAATAGGTATACCTCATCAGGAGGCTCCAATGAGCATTATTGCAGGTCGGGAGTCACTAATTACTGCGGGGAGGGGCAGTAATTACATAGCTCACCCTACAAAGATCTTTGTAGGTTTGCTATTGATAATAGTTGTACTTCATCAGGACACTCTGATGTGCATTATTCAAGGTCGAGAGTCGTTAATTAATACGGGGATGGGTTAAAATAACTCATTTTATCTTACAGAGATATTGTTGGTGAGCTAATGATGATAGGTATACCTTAACAGGAAACTTCAACGTACATTATTGCGGATCGGGATTTCAAATTACTTCGCGGAAAGATAGTAATATTTTAGTTCACCCAACGGAAATCTTGGTAAGAAAGCTTGTGATTATAGGTATACCTCATCGGGAGACTCAAATACGCAATATAAGTCGGGAATCAGTCATTACTGCGGGGAGTGATAGTTATATTTCAGCAGATCCTGCAGAGATATTGGTAGATGAGCTTATTTTAATAAATATAACTCATCTAGAGAATTACTGCATTAATGGAGGTCGGAAGTCTCTAATAACTGCAGGAAGTGATTGAAATAACGCCACTTTTCCACAGTGCGCTTTTTCTCGCCCTGAAAGTTTGTATATAAAGTCCGTTGAATTTGGCTTACCGTTTAACTTTACGGTTTTGTCGCATTTGGTTAAAGGATATCTTGGTTAACTTTACTTTTTTGTAGTAGTCCAACTGTCTGATTTTTGGCATAAAAACATACTTAATTGGTTAGGTTACTCTCATTATTTTGTTCCTATGGTCTGGTGCCTTGTTGTGTTTGTTCCCGTCGTATTGTGTCGTGTAAATCTATGTTGTCACGTCAAAAATGGCTGAAGCAAAAGTAGCCTTGTTACGGCTACATCTGGCACAGATTCACCTTAAGTGTGCCCACGATTTTGTTCTGGTCGTCATGAAGGAGCCATCCAAACATAATATTTTGTTGCCACCACCTGGGACATATTGTGATACTGATTGCAATGCTCTGCAGTTAGCAGTGAACACGCGACCAGCTGTGGATGCTCAGTAACATGTAAGGCTAGATTTTCTTTGGACATACTGTCAATGAAAACTAAACAGAATAGGAAATCATAAATAAATAGTGATACACTCTAGTTAACAGGATAAATGCACAACGTAAAATTTTACTAATGGAATCCGGTCAAATTAAACAAGGACAACCAAAAAATAAAAAATTATAAGAAAGAAGAAGGAGATACCCCCAAGGTAAACAACGTAGGTTTGAGGTCTGCTTTGCCAAAACGACAAATAGATAAAATGAATGAATGAAACAGACGGCACAACGATGAAACAAAACCAAATAGTAGTTTTCCAGACACGAACAGAAATCAAAAGGACAAACAGAAAGTTATATGAACCACACATATACGCGCAAAACAAGGAGACGAAACAAATCATAGTAGTTTTCCAGACAAGAGTTTAGTGACGTTTCGGGAACCGGAATATGTTCCCGTCTACAGGCAAAGACGTACAAGGATCAAGAATACGAATGCGACTGATGTGGGGGCCCAAAGAATTTTGCTGCTGTATTCCCATTCATGTTCAGCTATTCTTGTTTTTGAGATTTCGCCTTTCTTGCAATTGTTGTTATGTTCTTTTGATTCGGGTTGAGAGAGCTCTGCCAGTTTTACCTATGTGCATATGGCAACATTCGCAGGGTATCTGATAATACACAACTGTGGTTTTGTATTTTTTCTGTGATTGGTCTCACACTGGTTGCTATACTTTTAACTGTGGATTTGAATCACTATGCTTTTTGAAATCAATATTTGTGTCAGTGGTTTCTATTCTCAATGATTTGGCTATGAATATAAAGTCATTAACATTTTTGACGAATGTTGGTGTATGGCCTGTGAGAAGTTCCACATTTTTAGGAGATGTTATGATAGTTTTTGGCATAGAGAAATGCAGCAGCTGAATATTCCATTTAGAAACATTTCAGGTTTACGGATTTTTGGAAGACAGTGTACATGGGGTGATTTAATGCTGTGTGGCGTCAGTTCTGATCTTGTTTTATTTGGGATGTGACTTTGTTTTTTTTTTTTATTTGTTACAATTTTCGTTTAATGCTGGCAGTAGGATCTGTTCGAAATGTGCATATTTGTTTATAGGAATCAGATCGGTGATTTTTATGTAATTGACTGATTTTTCTATCATGACAGTAGATCAACCCTTTACAGTCAGAATGATTTCAATGTTAGAGTCAGATTTTAGAGTTTAAATGGCTTGGAATTCATCGGAAGAGATATTAGGATTTGTCAACTAGCTGATTTAGTTGCTATATGCACTGTCCAGCAAAATTCATAGTGTTTAGCAGCAGGGAGTTTCTGTATTGTTCTCTCTACAGATACAACTATATCAAGCACAGAAATGTGTTAAGGCATTTCAACTGCAGTGATGTGGTGGAAGAATATCGCTTGACGACTGTGACTTACGGTGTCTCCTCTGCACTGTACTTGGCATTTCGTACCTGGCAGCAGTTGGCTGAGATTGAGCAAGTGCAATTTTCTGGTACAGATATGGTGTTAATGTCTGATGTCTATTTTAATGAAGTGGTCACCAGCGCCGAGTCTGTCGATTGTGAATTGCGAAAATTGGTCAGCAACCATCCAACTTTACTTGATTGACTCCTAGAGGAAGATGTTAAAGTACAAGAAACTTGTCGTTGGATCAAGACAGTGAGGAAGTGAGGTTGTTCAGTCTGCAGTGAAGTCATACTTTTGAATGCTTTTCGTACAAGATACGGCCTAGTCACAAAGAGGCTACCAAATGAAATATCCCACCAGACATCACCAGGATATTTGATCCTCTAGGATGTCTATCTTCTCTGGCTGTGTTTTCCAAATATTTGATTCAGACGTTCTGGCTTACAAAATTTAATTGGCATGCTGAACATCCTTATCATGTTGTCGGAAGGTGGACACAATTCAACAGTGAGCTACCACTTCAATGATCATTTGTTGATCCCCGAAAGATCATTGCTCTGTTGGTTCATTGTACCAGCTGCAAGCATTTTCTGATAGTTAGGAGATTGGTTATGCTGCGGTGACTTATTTACATATCCTTAACACACAGAATGAAGTCAACGCTCATTTCGCTCATTTGGATGAGGCAAATCAAAGATCTCTTCATTCAAGATCCAGTCCATCCCACGGTTGGAGCTTTGTGGGGCCCGGTTGTTGGTGCGGCTGTTTCATCATCATCTGTTCGATTTGTTTGTTCCTATTTTCACATTGTCAATGCTTGGACAGACTCACAAATAGTTCTCAGTTGGGTGAACAACTCTCCGTACCTCCTGAAAAATTTTGTTGCAAGCAACATCAGTGGCATTCCAGCTCTCAATCTGTGATTGTTGGCCCAACAATGCTAGAGAATAAAGCTAAGACATTTGAAACGTTTGTGTCTTCTGACCATTTTAAGAGTCTGGCTGCTCTATTTAGCAGTTTGAATATGCTTTTGAGACCAATGTCGATGGTGACGCGTTTCATCTACAACTACCACCACCCTTGTGCTACTCGCCTAACTGGACTGTAGGCAGTTTAGACAAATGCATTAATGTTTTGATTTTGAATGTTCAGTCTATTGCATTCAAGGACGAGATTGCATCGGTGCGGAATGGACAACACTTGGTCCTCTAGCTTCGAAAACTTGTTCCTCTTCCTGACTCTGCTGGTCTGATAAGGGCGGGCAGTAGACTCCAGCAATTTGACATCTCTTTCACTAATAAGCATCAATTACTGTTCCCAAAGGTTCATGTGTTGAGAGACAGTATTAGTCCCTGTTATGAAAGTTATCAGCAACCTGGTGTTCACACACTGCGAGGTCTGTTGAAGGAGAAATTACGAATCCTGTCTCATAAGCAGGCAATCACACAAAGATTATTGTGCCATTGTGTGAACTGCAGGAGAGCAAGGCCGTCACCCTGCATATCACTCAACAAATTAAGCCTTTTACGAGAGCAGGGGTGGGCTATGCAGAAACTATTCAAATAAATGTCACTTAGATGCTTAATTCCCCTTCGTTGAAGTGCTATTTGTGTATTGTTGTGCTACCACGGCACTACATGTGGAAATGTCATCGAACTTATCTACTGATGCCTTATTAACCGCCTACAAACGGTTGCATCTCGCAGAGGTTGGACTCCACACACGTACAGTGACTGTTGGATAAACTTTATTAGCTCCCACAACTACCTGAGGGAACTCCAACAGCTCATTGCATCATCTACTCACCAGAAAGAAAAGAGTTTCAGTCATTTTCCACCCTCGGAGTAACTTGACATTTCAACCCCCTTTTACACAACCTAAATTCATTTCGACTTAATCTGCTTGCCAGAGATCATCAATACTAAAAGATAAAATTTCTTTTCTACGTTAATTTTTTCGACCTGGTTTATGAATTTCATTTACAATTTCATTTTTAATTTTCCCACCCATAATCATTTATATTTTAGTACTACTACATCTACAAAAGCATTCAATTATATTTTTTCCATTTTTTGTTTGTCCATACAAAGTATTATCACTGGGAGTATTTTTTTACATTCAAGAAAATATACAATTTAATATAAACAATAATTGTTTGATAAAAATTTATGAAGAATAAATAAACTCTTAGAAAGAGATCAAACTTTCACGTAAAAATATAAGAAGAAGTAGAAAACTTTTTAAGTGTTAAAAATAATAAACTTATATAAAATAATAAAAACGTTTTAGTGATTATTGATAAAAATAATGAACCTTGCTTTACAGCTAAAGATTTAGCTGAAATTTAAGAACCTACAGATTCTAGAAAGGCAATTATTAATCACGTTAGTGACAAACATCGAATTAATTATGAAAATTTATGTAGTCGCAATTCCTTACTCTTATTAAATGAACATCCACACGCAGTATTTGTGAATGAATCCGGATTATATTCATTAATTTTGAAATAAAAATGCAGGAAGCTGAAAAATTTCATGATTGGGTAACTGATGAAATGTTACCCTCAATTAGGAAATCTTGCAACTGTAAACTACAACATCAACTAAAATTAAAAGACCAAAAGATAGAACAACTTGCAATAGCATTACAACAAGAAAAGGAAAAAATATATAAAGTTGAGTAAAATAAATTAAAAACGTCGAAAATATAGAAGAATGAGTTTATGTTATACACGATGTTAGCAAAAATTTGCTTTAAAAAAGATAATTTTTATAACATTGGAGGTACCAGAAGTTATAAAATTAAATCAAGATTAGCTACATGTAATTCTGGTGAGCATTCCGGTAGTAAATTTGAATATAATTATATAAAATAATATGTCGATCATCGCGCTTTTGAAAATCTCTTTACTCTTTTAAAGCGCACGGAAGAGACGATGATAAAGAATTATACATTATGTAATTTTATGGCATTAAATATTATTTAGATATTTTTCTTGAGCGGGAATGCAACTTATTACTAAATGAATTAAAATTAAATGATGATGAAGTTAGAGACAAATTGTTTAGCAAAATATTGTTACCTCCACAAAAAAATTATGATTAAAAATAACTCAAGAAATAACAACCAAAGTTAACAACAGGATAATTGATAAAATTTCTTTAGATGATTTTAATAGATAGGAAAAAAATTATGTAACTGTTGAAGTATATGATAGTATTTATGATAAGATTGACATTCAAAGGAAATCATTAGAAGCCGTTTTTTTATTCTAAAGAATACAAAATTAAAGGTAAAAAATGATATGGAATAAATTAAAGGGTACGTCAGAAGAAGTTAACCCAAACATAAAATTTAAGTATTAATATCAATGATAACAGAAGAACAAGCAAAAATTTATTAAGAAGACGACAGCTAATTGAAAACTTTAAATCTTTCAAAAACTTCAAAAATATAAATGAGAGAAATAAAGAAAACAAGAACAACCTACGATATATGCAATACATAATTTGTGAGAAAAAATTAGATAAAGTTACTAACGAACATTTAATCAAAGAACTTAGATGAGTTGCTGTTAGAAATTTATATTATCCACCAACTCTAGAAGAAACATCTTCCGAAAGACAATTATTTTCAGGAAACGAACCTCAACAAATATTGTGAATTAAACCTATTAAGGGGTATGGAGGGCCAAAGCAGAGGAATTGTTTTTTTTTTTTAACACCTAATGGCGTATTTATAGTTTCACTACAAATATTTAACTTTGTATTTTTATATACTTGCGGTATTCATTCAAATGTAAAATCAGTTAAAAATTTTTAATGCATCTGGCTAAATTAATGATTAATTTTTGCTATATTAATTTTGTATTTAAGTGTTTCTTGTAGTTATAGTTTTATTTTTGTTTGTCACACATGTATGGTTTTAATTGCATAAAACGTGGTTAAGTGTAAGAGAAGGCAAAAGCCTTAACTTCGCCACAAACAAAGCCATTAAATAAATAAATTTTCAACATCAATTTTTTCCCTCGCTTGTTATAAAAAATCAAGGCTCGACAATCCGTAGGTTACACTTTTGTACACCTTATTGCCTTATTTCATAGTCGTGTGCGTTCTTATCTTTAGAGCACTGATGGCAGATTATATTTCAAAATAAATTATTTTTTAGCAAAAGAACAGCTTGATCGTAAAACTAAGAAGCTTAAAGATGGTAAAGAAATGTCACTTACTATCTGTATACCACGGCGTTAGAAATTATCGTAAGAAATGAAAACTGGTAACGGTTTAACACTTCATAAAGGTGAATTTTTACCATTACATCTTACCTTATTAGCAGCTCTCGGGGGATTAGCGAGCGGGGATTCATCTATTGCTAACACTATAATTAATAACAAAAAGAAGAATAAAACATTATCAGAACGACATAGACATAATTTAGAAACGGAAAAACTAGGAAAAGGTTTAAAAATAATTTCGAAAAGAAGAAAAGAACTACACTCGGTAATTATGATATCGAAAAATTGGTTTTAAAACTAGATATTAAACATTTTTGCGGTGTGTTTATGATTGATGAATTACCTAAATAACTATTTAAAAAGAGCGTGGGACATTTATTTATATGTTGCTAAAAATTCTGGAAGACGTTGGGTTTGTTATTGGATAGAATTAATTAATAGTTATTTTTTATTAATTTGGAAGCAATCCTCCATGTAAATTAGCTATTATCTTAAAGGGGATATACTCATAAATGACGACAGAATACAAAATTTTCACGATGTTATTTGAGGTAATTTATGTGTGATAGTACTAGACCAGTTATATCATATTTTTAAATTTTCAAAAATAATTTCTTTATTAATAAATAATGGATATATTTGGAAATGCGTTAACAGAATGTTAGGTTGAATATATGGGTATTACCAATGAGGAAATAGCTGATCAAATACATTAAGCAAAATTAGAATTTTATGCAGAAATAAGTAATCAATTGCAAAATGTAGTTCAGTTAGTTAAAAATTTTAAATATAATATAATGGTAATGGGTCAATCAGTAAAAACGTTTAAATGTGAAATAACTAATTCCAATAAATTAGTTATTCAAAAGTTAAAAAATGAGAAAATTATATAAATTATTTAAGCAATATTACTAACTCAAATATAAGAAAGGTTAATGTAAGCGTTTGAGATATAAATTCAAAATGTGATACTATCGTTAAAGATTTATAATAAATAAATACAAATGTTGATTAAAGCAGTTCAATGATTAATAAAAGAATTTCTGATTTTAAAAAAATACTTTGGTTCAACTCAAAGTTATGTGTCAAAGACCATAGAACCGTGTTAGTTGATGATCCAATTTATGAAAAGGATGCTAATAATAAACAATTTTTAGGTAAAGAATTAATTGGTAAATTACACGAAACTAAATTAACAGTTGATACAGAATTGAGTGATAAATTACAATATTTTAATTAGTCGCTTTTAAATTATACACTAATAATTACGAAAATTACATACAGTAAACTATTAATTATTTTAAGAAAGAAACTGATGGTAAATTACAAAATTTCAGTCGATTATTTTACTCAAAATAAAAAAATTAACACGAAACTAAACAAATATGAGGCTTGCTTGTTAATTACGATGGTTTTCATTATTAGTTCGGTTGGACAATGTAATGCAAGAGATGAAATTCTTTACTTGGATAATAACCAACCCATATTTATCTTTATGATGGATGGGTAGTAAAACAAACAATAGTAAAACCAGAAGTATATAAAGATCCAAATGTAGTAGATACGATTTAGAATTCGTTGGTAGCATGGATCGCATTGTTTTATCTGGTAAGATATTTTTTTTAAATTCCAACATCATTCAATATTCTAGAGGCTACAGTTATATTTATTGACACGATTTTTGAGTATACATCCTTTTAAGGATGTAACTTAAAAAATTGCATAGTAAGTAATGGATATGTTTGGAAATGCATTAACAAAATCGTGGGTAGAAAATCAAATTAAACAGTTAGGATCGAAACACACTTCTGATATTGTTAAAAACTCACAGATCAATGATTTTAAAACGTCACATAGTATAAACGCCTATTGAAAAGCCACGACGTACACGCTCTTGAAGAGAAGTATCGTAATGTGCCTCTACCACAGTTAGTTTAATCGCGCAGAACAAGCTCCCAGCCAAATTGCTAGTACTAAAATTGTAACATTTTATTCTTCATATCCCACAGTTGAATTAATTAGTCAGTTATAAAAACCATACTTATTTCTTTCATTAAAATAATTGAAGCCGAAATATATTTTCATAGAGAAATAAATCTGAAAATTGTAAATAACTATTTACTGAAATCTATAACCTCACAGCTATTAGTATCGCGAAACGTAAATCGTCAGCATACGATGTTTGTCTTCATGTATAATTTGGTAACTTCGCGACATGTCGAAGCTTTGGTAATATTTTACGATTTCACTGAGAAAACTAAGAAACTTGCTAAACATTAATTAAAACTACCATCAGTATAAAATTTGCCTTTTCCCAATTTGCTTTATATTAACTTAATATTCACGTGTCTAAGTAGTTTATTTAAATATTGCAACATGCAGTTGTTTAAAATAGCTTTTCTGTATTATGTAAAAGTTTCTAACTTCTAATTACACTAGGCCGTCTTCAAAACGAGCAAAGCCGGCAGTTATTGTTTTAAGTTGTTTACTTACAGAGTGGACAAATGGTAAATCCAACAAAGTGGTTCTTACATTTAATTTTAAACTGCATTGTTCACCAAAACACTGCACATGTTGATATTAATTCTCTTGACAGCTGTATGGACATTGCTTCCGATAAGCCCAACCTTTTCCGAAGTTGCTGAAGCTTTTTAAGATAAGAACACGATGTTCAAGGTTTTATACCCAGTAAAATAAAGAATTTTTGGTAATTTGTAAGAATTCGCTTTCACAATTCACGTTTTAAATATTTACTATGTGTGATATATTGTGGTACATGTATTAGTATGGTGTTGGTACCAGTGACAATATTAATGTTTTGTTTATTCAGTATTAGTATTAATGTTTGTAATTATATTATTCTATGGATGGCATTGATTGTAACATTAAAACTGGTAAAACATGTATATGAAAATTGGAGCAAATAAAGCAGTCAGAATGTACATAATAGTGGCGACGAGGAAAATATAAGTACGAGTTATTAATTATCTTTTGACATTATCTAGAGCCAGGGAGTTATGGAGCAAATGTCGACGTTTGGCGAGTTCGTACCAGGTCGCGACTCATGGAAAATTTATTCAGAACTTCTACAGTTTTATTTTCTCGCACATAAAGTGAAGAACGAAGAGGAACAACGAGCGATATTTTACACCGTTGCAGGTGCAGAAATATATGGACTGGTAACGTCGTTAATAGCTCCGAAGTCGACATCCGAAGTTGGGTTGAAGGAAGTTCTTACCTCACTTGAAAATCATTTCGATCCAAAGCCAAGTGAGGTTGTGGAATCGTTTAGGTTCCATAAGAGAGACCAAGGTGTGGGCGAGACTGTACCACAGTATGTAGCTGAGCTGCGGAAGTTATCGATCCACTGCAATTTCCCCGACTTGGACAGGATGTTGAGAGACAGGTTAGTGTGTGGAGTGAGAGACAAAACTGTACAACACGCACTTCTTTCTAAAGAGAAGCTTACTTTTAAAGTGGCGGTAGATTTAGCAACGGCAATTGAGACTACAGAGAAGAATGTTGAGAATATCCGGGGAGGTTCAGAGAAAGTGTGTGAGTCAGTACACAAACTAAAGAGTAACCTTAAAGTAATAAGAGATGAAAGGCGCGAACCGTTTCAAGGATCAAATGTACATGTTATGAGAACAGGAATTCAGGATAATAAGCCACAAAAGAATACAGATACGCAAAGAAACCATGCTGGAGGTGCCTGGGGGACCACGATCCAGATGAGTGTAGGCATATTAAGACAGTTTGTCTTTTTGTGAGAAGTCAGGTCACTTGATGCGTGCCTGTTTAACTAAGAAAAGAGCTGATAATGTAAGGTTGCAGCAGCAAGGGAAAGAACATTTCAAATCAGCAACATTTAAGACATCGGAGCAGACAGAGACTATTGAGGATGCAGATGAATCTTTATACAGTTTGTTCCAGATGGATACCACAACGAACAATAGACGCGGCCCAATTATCATGCAAGCATGATTAGATGGGAAGAGTCATAACATGGAGATTGACACTTGTGCAGGGCAAACCATCATTAGCTGGCAAACATTCAGACAATTGTGGCCTGAGGAACCACTATTGGAAGAAACCAACATGGTATTGCACACTTGGTCTAAAGAAAAGCTACGAGTTTTGGGGTCTCGACAGGTAAGAGTAAAAACCAAATCGGTAGAGACAATCCTTCCCTTGCTAGTTGCGGTTGGCAGTGGTCCAAGCTTGTTAAGTAGAAATTGGTTGGAACCACTAGGAATATCGGTAATAAGTGTTTACTCTATCTTACACGAAAGAAAAGTAATATATATAGTTAGCAAATATCCTAATGTTTTTGCAAGCGGTCAGCTGGGGCAGTATGTAGGACCTCCTGTAACACTAGAGCTACTGCCAAATGCTAAACCAATCTTTAGGAAACATCATTCAGTGTCATTTTCACTTCGAGACCAAGTACGTACAGAGTTAGACAGATTGGTTGAACGAAAAGTCTTGGAACCAGTAATATTTTCAGCATGGGCGACACCAATTGTACCAATTAGGAAGGCTGATGGGTCTATACGGATTTGTGCCGATTACAAGTGCATTGTCAACACAGTAAGTAAACCTAGTGCATATCCCCAGTCTACTGTGAACGAGGCCTTTTCGAACCTAGCTGGGGGGAAATTGTTCACTAAGCTGGATTTGGAGGAGGCTTATTTACAGTTATCAGTGGATGATACAACATCTGAAGTTCTGACGATAAATACAATGAAGGGCCTGTTTAAGGTTAAACGATTACCTTTTGGAGTGAGTAGTGGACCTGCAATTTTCCAACGAATGATTGAATCATTGCTAGGAGGAATACCAGGCGTAGTGGTATTGCTGGATGACATCCTAATTACTGGCAAAGACGAAGACGAGCATTGGCACAGAGTAGATGAAGTTCTAGGACGAATAGACAGTGTTGGGTTAAGGTTAAAGAAAGCTAAATGCCAATTTGCAAAAAAAGTCTGTGGTATTTTTTGGATACTGTATAGATGCTGGTGGGGTACATCCAACACAAGAAAAGATTAAGGCAATCTATGAGGCGCCATCTCCAACATCAAGGAAAGAACTACAAGCATTTCTAGGATTGTTAAATTTCTATGAGCGGTTTTTACCAGGCAAAGCATCAGTACTAGAACCATTTCACAGACTACTGGACTTTGGAACACCTTGGAAGTGGAAAACCGAACATGAAAAAGCATTTCAGGAGGCCAAACGCCTTTTACAGTTCACGAGTGTTCTTATTCATTATGACCGAGAGAAACCATTAATACTGACATGTGACGCCTCACAGTATGAAGTGGGAGCTGTTTTGGCCCACGTGCTGTAAGATGGAACTGAAGCCCCAATAGCGTTTGGATCACGAACTCTACAGAAGAGCGAGAGGAACTATAATCAAGTGGACAAGAAGGCTTTAGCAATAATGTTTGGTGTCAGTAAGTTTCGACAATATGTAGCAGGCCGTCCATTCACCATTGTAACCGATCACAAGCCTCTCGTACGGTTATTACGCCCTATAAAACATACCCCTAATATTTTGTCCCCTCGAGTGCTAAGATGGAATCTGTGGCTGGCAATGTACGACTATGAATTGGTATACCGGCCAGGGAACAGCATCAGCCATGCCGATACACTAAGTAGACTGCCAGTACAAAGGACGATGCAGGTTCCAGAGGTAGGTGATATACTTATGCTAGATGCTATGCCTGATTTTCCAGTTGATGCTGCAAAAATCAAGAAAGCAACAGAGGGTGATTCTGTTTTGTCAATGGTAAAAAAATATGTTTGTTTTGGTTGGCCAAACACGGAGAACTCAGAAGCACTTAAACCGTACAAAAGACGTAAGGATGAGTTATCTGTGGACAAAGGTTGTGTGCTATGGGGTAGTAGAGTTACTATTCCTTCAACCTTAAGAGCTCATTTACTGGATGTTTTGCATAGTAGCCATGATGGCATTGTCAGGTCCAAATCCTTAGCTAGAAGCTATATGTGGTGGCCACAGATTGACAATAAAATTGAACGATTGGTAGAAGGGTGCGCAAATGCGATCAGAACTTCCCAAACTGAAGGGTGTTACATGGAGTGACACCATGAAACCTTGGGTGCGGTTACACATAGACTTCTTTAATAACCCTTTTCAAGGACAGCAGTTCTTGATAGTGGTGGATTCGTACTCGAAGTGGTTGGAGGTCAGGAAAGTATCCTCGGTAGGCTCAGCTAGTGTAGTTAGAGAGCTTCGAGAAATATTCAGTTGTCATGGCATACCTCAATATGTTGTATCAGACAATGGAACAGCATTTGTTTCGAAGGAGATGAAAGAGTTTCTTTTCAAGAATGGAATCAAGTTCATTCGGACAACACCATTTCATCCCTCTAGCAATGGACAGGCCGAAAGGATGGTGCGAACAGTCAAGGAAAAATTTAAAAAAAAATATGGTGGGGGACTGGCAAACAATGTTAGCACGGGTACTGTTTGCCCTACGAACTGTGCCATGTAAGGGAGACCAGCAGTCACCAGCAGAATTACTTATGGGTCGAAGGTTAAGGACTGTTTTAGATTTGGTGATACCACAGGCCGAAGAAGACCCAGCCCTGAACACCAAGCAAGATGAAAGTACAATACGAAAAGTTAATGTGGGTGAAGTGGTTCTTTTCAGAAACTATTCAGGATTGAATAAATGGATACAGGGAACAGTTCAGTCAAAAGAAGGTAGTACAATATATACAGTAAAAAATAATTATGGTCAGGTATATAGAAGGCACGTAGACCAGCTGTTGCGCAGTAAATCATCAGCAAACCAGAGTAAGAAGTTAACAACAGAGACTCAACATAAATCATCAGCAAGTCAGAGTATGATGTTAACAACAGAGACTCAACAGGGACTGGACTGCCAGCTACTGCGCCGAGAATCAGCAGCAAGCCAGAGTGGGGAGCCAACAGCAGAGACCCAACGTAGACTATCGGAGAGTTACAAAGGGCCAGTAACAGCTGCAGCATCATCATTGCAGACTAGTGACAAAACAACAGACGTATTGTAGCCCGAATTAACGATGAAGGTTCCCACACGTAGTTCCAACAGGCAGAAATATACACCATTGAAATTGAAAGATTTCGTGATGTACATGACTTAAAGGGGGAGGTGTGGTATATTGTGGTATATGTATTAGCATGGTGTTAGTACCAGTGACAATATTAATGTTTTGTTTATTCAATGTTAGTATTAATGTTTGTAATTATATTATTCTATGGCATTGATTGTAGCATTAAAACTGGTAAAAGATGTATATGAAAATTGGAGCAAATAAAGCAGTCAGAATGTACATAATACTAAGCATGCGATAATTTTGACAGTTGAGAGAAATTTGTTAGGCCCTTAACTTCGAGAGTGGAAGGGATTTGATGGTTCTAGGATTAAAACGTTTCGTATAATTTCTCAAATACATTTTATCGAAAAAACTCCATCTTAGAAGCACAGATCCCTTATACTTCAAACTTAATTATAAATAAGCTAATGCACAGTAGAAGATATTTGCTTGTTCTAGGACACCTTCTAAGCTAAATTATTTTTGTTAACAATTTTTCATAAATAATCAAATATAAAATTATTTTTTTTTTGTGTTCAAAATTTATGGGCTGGTTTAACATAAATAAAACACCGTCCGAAAATAGGGTGGCATTATGAATATAATATAATTAGTTTAAAATATGGGAAACGAAACTCTCTAAAATTTTAATAAATTAAAATTATTAATTATAATTTTGAAAACGAATTTTTATTATTTTAAAAATACTCAGACATTTTTTATACAAATAAGGCAAAAAACTTGGGAAACAGAATTGGAAACGTCACTGAATATACTAAAATGGAAAAAAGAATTTACGAAAATTTCCGAACTTTCTACCTATAGATAAACCATATTTCATAAATAAGGTTGATGCAGTAAACACAAAATTTGGTCATCGAATTTTATTAGAAATAGCAGATATAAAATTAATATAATTGTAAAATGTGAGAGATAACATGTAAACAAAAAAAAAATTAAAATATCATGAAAAAAGTAGAATAAATAATGAGCTTCCACCATTAGCTATAAAAATTTCTCAAATTTATTTTTCAGTAAATTTGAATGTCCAATGAATATTTATATTATATTAAATTATCTTTCAAATTGGTGAGTATTGCATGGATTCAAAACACAAAAATCATAAAAGTCCGTCTCAAATAATTCAAATTTTACATCTTCCCAAACTATTAAATTTCATATCGTGTTTAACAACAGCTGCTGTGATGTTGAAATAAACCTTTACCTCTCGAACAAATCAATTTAAAAAATTAAAAGTATAATCAATATAACACATTTGCAAGATTTCTATAACTTGTTCCATTCATAAATAAAAAGTACTTAATATTATATAATTAAGTTTTCATTTCTAATAATTCAGTTCCTTCAGCTAAATCAAAGTCTATTAGTTTTCCCTTGTCATATCTTATTTCTAAAAATAATGTCTTCTAATTTTGCCATTTGCTGTTTGTATTGAAAAAAAATAATGGCTGAGATGGTTCATAATGAATATTTTCACCAAAAGCGTCACTCGGATTAAATGTAGAAATAATATTAGTTTATCTATGATTATATTCATCATGTTTCAGACTCATACCATTTACTAGACTATATTGAATGTTTATCGTTTCAAATAGAGTTATTTTAGGTATCTTATCATTGTATTGAACTTAATTTTTTTCTAAGACTTTATTTTCTGTGAAACCAAACAGTTCACCAACTGAATCCAGTGTACCAAATACTAGTTCAAAAACGCATTTTCCTTTTACTTAGTTTATCTTATCTGATTTGGTGGATTATTTATTTTCATTCACACCCGATATCATTTTGTTAGATGGCGGAATGTTTTTAATAGACTTTCCAAGTTCTTCTATATTATATTGACTAATTTATATATATATATATATATATATATATATATATATATATATATATATATATATATTTCATTTTCTGCCACACTTGGATCTACAAAATAGAGTTTGTTATTTTTAGATGTAATGTTATGTATTACATATGTAGCATAGTACTGAACTAAACATACAGAGAGTTTGTCTACCTGTAATTGATAACGAAGTATTTTTCTTAATATAGATTTAGTATTTTTCAACGTAATAACTTGACTAATTTAATATAAAAAATATGTATTATAAATAAAATGAATACCGAACAAAAAGAAACAGATTGGGACATAATAAATTAATAGTAAAAAACATGTCGAAAAACAACCTTCCATTGAAATGCTCTAAAAAGAATAAAATGAACAACAAAATTAAGTCAGATACGTAAATTTATTACACTATCAAATTTATATTATATAGAAGCCTAGTACTCAACCTAGCCACCAGGGGCGCCACAAGGTAGGCTAGGCGTGCTACTGCAACTCACACGACAACGCGAATATACCTAGATGGTGTAGGATACTCAGAAGCATGTAAGACATATACAAGTGGAGCACATATCTTGTAGGCACCACAATACTCTGTTGGGTGGCTCCGGGTGAAAGTGGGTGCGAAATGCTCGTTACATGGTACAGTAGATACTAATTCTCTGTTTGCTAACTACAAGACACACAAGCTCTTCTGTTGTCGTGTAGGTGCAATTTCCTACACTTGCACTGTCTGGCAGTGGCAGCCTGCAACAAAATAATTGCGTCCATACGCCACAAAAACTTCCACAGATACTGTATTGATAGGAGCGGTTTATCGCAAACTAACAGCAACAAATTTCTTATTACGAAATTGTTTTACCTAAAACAATAATAACGTGAAGGATTTGTACATTTACCACACCTCAATCACATTGAAAAATGTATCTAAAAATTGCTATATTATACCAAACAAAACTAAATGGTGGGAAATTTAAAAAATTAATTAATGTATCTTACAAAAACTGTCTACGCGGGATTCCCAGCGCAGAGGCAACCTCATCACGCGACCTTCCCAACTCTCACCCAGAGACTGCGTGAAACAGGCACGTTCAAGTCGCGAGGTGGCACTGGTCACAAGAGGAATGTACAGTCATGGACACATAAAGTGGGCCACTAAAGTAATCGAAGTCCGCATCGGCTATCATAGGCTGTGTGCAAGCGGGAGACAGGCATATAGGCAACCTGCAGAAAAACGAATAGCGGTGCGTTTTAACTGCGCTGGGCACAGGTTGTATTGTTTCATCCACAAAAAGTGTGATATTTCGTTTTAATTTTAATCAGCCAATATCATTAATATATACCAGAAATAATAGGGGTCTAATATGGACTATATTGGAATAATTATAAATATTTAAATATTGTTGTCTATCTCTGAAGTAACTCTGCAACCAGTTCAAAGGTATTCCCTGTACATACATCTATGTTATTTTGTTTAAATTGCAGGCATGACATCTTTATAATATTTAAAACATAAGAAAACGAAAGTGTGACGTCAGAACAGTCCAATAATGCTTGTTACATATACAATGTTAATTTAACATTGAGTATGATTTTTTTACATTAGAAATTAACATAACACGCCTGACATTAAAGAACTTGCCCATCTAAGTAATGTGTGTGTTTTGCAGAACTATTAAAAATGACTGTGAATGTCCATGCATTTTCCTAGATATATAGATTAACTATTTGACGACAGGTTTAATTATGTGTGATGTTAACAGTAGTGACGAATATCAATATTGTTACAAGTACGAGACATTTATAATTATGTGAGTATGTCCAGTACACCTAACTCTTAAATATTACAAATGTTATTCGCATGAATATGTTCAGTTATTTGAACCGGCCTAACAAATCAAAACGTAACCATGTTTTCAACGTCAATTTATTGTAGCTGCCCACCAGTTTTTAACATGAAAATAGAAAACGCATTTCTAAAACACAGCAATGATATTACGAAAGTGTACAAATTTCCCAAAAAAACAGATAACAACAGTTACCTATATTGTATCTAAATGTTAATATTCAATGCACGTGGTGTATTCTCATTCTTATATTGCAAGCTGAAACTTACGCATATTTCAACAGTGTGGTAATATTTGACAGTCGCGGTGAGTTTATGGCCTGACTACTCGCTTACATCTTTACATATAAAATATTTGCCGAACATTGGAGTTACCCAGAGGGTTTTCTCTGGATACTTCTACCCCTCATTGACAGTCCACTGTTGATCCATTGTGACCTATCTTCACATCTGTTAAGCACGAACAAAACATGTAATACCATCACTGTAGTTATTCTTTTCATTCAAATCTTCAGAAACAACCGTAGAAAAATAATATTTCAGACACCAAATGGCTCACATCAAGCGATAAACTTGATGCTGATTGCAGAATAATGTGCGTTGTTGGTCCGGATAGTCGCAAACGGTCACTTTCACCCCGTTTGACAAAACCAGCGTTCGCTCTCCCGTGCGGAACGACTGCACACGTGGTTCCGTCCATGGGTCCGAACATCTATTTTCACCCACAAAGCTCACTAAGCAGCCATGTATCATGTAAAATAAATGCTGTATGCAATCCCGTATTTGACAACTGTCAGACGTAATGTATGAACGCACAACTTGCTAAATATTGCTGTCAACTATGTTGTATAACGTTACGCAACAACGTGTTAGTGAATGAGTGAAATGTCAAACATTTAAATTTCAATATTTAAACTGTGTTAACGTGAATATATCTTAATATCCGTATTGCAATCAATTAAACTTCCATTGGCAAAATATTATTCTATGATATCGTGACATTTTAAATACATGATTGGTACAAAAATACAATTTGTGTGATCCATCATAATACGCGACAATTCTAGCTGGATACTTGAACAATAAAAGCTAGTTAAACAAACTAGTGTTTTCTTGGCATAGCCTACGACCTATCGCTGTTGCGTACAATGCTCTCAAAACACTTCAGTATCGTTGTTACCTAGAACTTGTGTGTTTACCTTATAAGCATCTAGTTGCTTTCTACACGCACTAGTTGCAAAATAAAGACGTGGGACAGATAACATGTTATTAAAATGTGAAATTAAACATTTGTAGAATTAATACAAATTAAACTACAAAACAATAATAACGACTAATAATGCACCGAAATCTGCTATGTTTATGGCACAACGTCAATATTGTTACTCTCCATTAAATGTACCGTTATGAACATTAAATGCCATCCACGGTTATTCTTTGCTAAAGGCGACTAAGAATTTGTTAACCGCCATTTCATGTTGCTATTTGTGTCCTTTTTGCCCACAGCCTTCGCTTTTTATTGCGTGACGCCACGCCTTCTACTGTCGCCTGCGTGAAGGCCTGCCTGCCAAACATACCCGACGTGGGACTTGGAACTAATTTCCGTCTTCACGAGTTGGCCCATTTATTGTGTCCATAATTGTAAGTATACCAAATGCGAATAAAGAAGTTCTCAACATTGTGAAGGAAATCCCGTTAACAAGCCTCCGTCCAGTTCAAAAGTGACGTGTTATAGGCACGAACAACTGCTACGTGCCTACCACGTGTGAAAGATGTAGGCATTGTCAATTGCGGATTTTGCTTTTTCGCAGTGGTTCCTACATCAGGGCACATAAGTTTAACATTTTATGTCCATCTCATCGTTAACTGATGAAATAACATTTACGCGAGATGGTTACTTTAACAGCAGGAACGACGTCAATCCTCATGCAACAGCCATATTAGCGTAGCAGGAACGGTTTTCTGTGAACATCTGGGCCGGTGTCGGTAATAATCCCATTGGACCGTATTTGATGCCGAGAAGATTGAATGGACACATGTACTGCCAATTTCTGCAACCGACATTGCCAGAATTCCTCCAAAATGTTCTGCTTGCGGTTCGCAACGTATGTGGTTTCAATACGGCGGAGCCCCTTCGTATTTCACAAGAGATGAACATAATTACTTCAACGTGGCATTTCCAGAACAGTGGATTGGAAGAGGCGGCCTTGTTTGAGGGAAAAACACTCTCCGGACCTTAATCCAGTCGACTTTTTCCTGTGGCGCTTCGTCAAGAGTCTTGTGCACGACACACCCTTTGAGTCAGAGGAAGATCTGCTAGCTAGGACAATGTCTGCCTGTGACATAATTCAAGATACGCCAGGTGTTATCGAAATAGTACGTCAGTCATTGATACACCGACTCGTTTGTTGCAATGAAATGGGGTGCAGCCAATTTTAACACATGTAGAGTTTTCATGACGGCGCAAAATGACATGGGTAGTGCAGACGTCAATTTGATGTCATGTTTTATTTCTCGTTAAAGTGGAATAATCACATCTCATCTGCTATTTATGCACCTTGCTTATGTTTTGCAGCACGCATTCAAATACTGTGCAGTACACAGTCAGTAATTCTGACTGCATACATGGTAGGCAATAATAACGCATCTCTGTGAAATCACAGACATTTAAAAATTGCCCTAAACCGACGATCCTTAAACAGTTTTTGTATGTGACATTTATTTTTATGATTTCATCTCTATTTAATTATGTTTGATCTAAAACAGCAACGTTTTGCTGTCACATACATTTTTCAAAGAAATATGGGTAGTGCCGCCCCCTTTCAACATGATTGAGGTGTGTTAAATGTACAAATCCGTCATTTTATTATTGCTTATGGGAAAACTAATTCGTAACGAGAAATTTGTTTCTGTCGAGCAAGTAGTTTCCTAAATATTACCAATATTGTACATATTTTCTCAAACTTTGGGAGCGTCTGCAGTGCTTTCTATAGGAGCTGGGGCATGCATTCCCTGCATCAAACATCCTATTTTCACCTCAGCAAACGTGTTAAAGTTTGTCGGTATGTTTTAGATACAAGTTGTATTAAGAATATAATCAATGATAAGTGACACGCTTATTTGAAATTATGCCACATTTCTGTCAGACACTGTTTGGCGGAACTTTCAATTAAACGTAAAATACCGATAAATAAACTCGTTGTGGTAACTACTGAACGGAACTCGCTATAACCACGTGACACAACGAACCATATCGGCTAATCATACAGTCTAAAATGAGAGAAGTTCGTACTCGTGTGGCTAAAGAGGGAGAGGAGATGCGAGGGTGGCGGTGACGTATGACCTGACACAAATTGCAGAACGGAGTTAATTTGGCTGCGCTTCGAACACTGAAAGAGGTTATCGAGTGCACTCAGTCGGGAAACCCACTTTTCAACTCGTTCTAATGTATCGAAGTTACCAAGTATCCTTGTTTCGTCGAAGAAACACTTTTCAACAGCGTGAATGCTTGTATGAATACGACCTGTATTTATAGGTCTCTTGGCGCAAAAATCATTACCTAGTTAGTCTAAAGGCAGGTAAGTAGTGCTATTAAGTGTGCCGCCTGACCTACTTAGTCTTTGTGTGCTGTGCGGGGAGTCAATAAAAAAACGTAGATTTTTTAAAAATTATCTACCGCGCACGTATGTTTACTAATAGCTACTGACACTAATAGTTTGCAAAAATTAAATTACAAATCTTATAGTTTCAATGAACTAACCGCAGTTCCCTATGATTTGCCTATTAGGGCCGGTTTCATCACTGTTTAACTAAGCGAAGTTACAATTTTAACTTCATATTTAACTGCGTTTAAGAACTTTTCGTTTCACAATTGCAAATAATTGTGTTAACTGGGTTTAGTTAAGCGAAATTAAGTGCTTAACTTTTGCAGAATTGTATGTATCAACAAGGCGGTGGTCAAGATTCAGCTACTATTCTATGAGTTTTTGACTCATTATCTTTGGGTTTTCTGTGCTTGTCTATGAAATTCTAAACGTAAATAAATGCGGAACATATTGAGTAAGTTGAGGTTATATCGGACGCATTCGTAATGTGTATTTAATAGGTTGTTATATGTAAAACAAATTGAGAGAGTAGGCATCCTTTTATATTTAAGTCGTTGTTTACACCAAGGTATTGAAGTCAACCAGATATAAGGGCTCGTAGACGGCCTACCTTGAGACTACATTACATTGGTTTACACAAGATTTAAATTACGGATTAATACTGGTACGAACCTTATTTTTGTTCTGCTGCTATTGTGTCTATGCTAACATATAAATGTTATTAAAAGGCTACAACAAAGAAACGGACCATTTAGTGCAAATAACCTTACTTATCTTATGATGCAAAAACCATATGTTGTAGTCTTGAATTTAGAACACTATGTGATAACCTTTAAGAAAGGCGAAAATGCATCACAAAATAAACATCTTTAAAATCCTCAAAAATGTTTCAGTTTCCACGAATCCAACCTGGTCGCCTTCAAACATTACCATTTAAAATCCTGCTAATCAAATATCGAATTAAACTTCTGCACTGTCATAATACTTTAAAAAAACCTCAGTTGTAAAGGACTCTTTAGAATTAAGTAATATTTTTCAAGACTTGTCGCATACGGCCCTATAACCTCAAAAACTACACACATGTGCTCATTTAACGTCGCCATTTTGTTACACATAAAACGAGTTTAAGAAGGTAAACGGCCAAGAATAGGCATTTAAGTTTTAACTTTAGTTAGCTTGATTCAATCGAAGTTTATGTGTGGTGGGATGCAGTAAAAGGATAATTTGAGTTAACTCAACTTTTAACTCGGTTTATCATGTTAAACGATTGTGGTGAAACCGACCCTTAGTGAGAATAAGTTTCTCACCTGACTGCGCAAATCAGAATGAAAATAATGCGCCACCATACATATCATTCGTACTCCGTACCAGGGGGTGGATCTAGGGAGGGGGGGAGCAGTGGCGCAGGGTTAGAGGGGGCGCTGATGGTGCCGGAAATTTTGAAATGTAAATGAGTGTAAAAAATATACAATATCTACAAATATTTAGGACTTAACTAGTTTTGTATTTTTGTATTTTATTAACCTTGAACACCACATTAGTGTTATAAATATTGTATTCATCATTATAAAGCACACTTAAAACACTGCTAATGGTAGCTAGTAAGTACAGGTTTGATGTATTTCGACTTACATATCATACTGTTATTCAAGCGAGTGCAAAACAACGTACGCAAGATACGTTTCTTATTGTTTAGGTTGAATGGACTGATGGAAAAAGGGCATGAAACAGGAATGGTGGGTAAACATTTTTTTTCCTGGCCCCGGGTGAAGGAAAGCCTAGATCCGTCCATGCGCCGAACTTTAGGACTTTTATCAGCTCCAATCTTGTCAATATTCATTCTGAAGTGCTCCAGCCAAGGAATATTTTCACGAAATTCAGGTGTTCCGAATAATGACGATTGAGAATTACTACACGTCCTCGACATCATTTCAAGTTTCATTTCCAATTATAATTCTTATGCTAGTAGAGTAAGAGTGGCTAAAATAAGCGTCTTTAGAATCAGATGTAGACTAACAACTGTTCCATATACGAACCTTAAAGCCATCATATAGTACGCATATACCCTATGTTATGACAATAACAACAAAAACACAGCTTATATTCCAGTTCTGGAGACTAGGTAATGGACGGGAAAACTGTGTCCCAGCCTTGCACTATAAAGGCGATGAAGGAAACGGGGTCTGAACAAGAGTGGTCGGGTAGTATGCTTTGTCTGTGATGCCAGTAAATCTTAAGATGACGTTTACGAGAACATTGTAAATCGAGTAGAATTCATCATAAGTGTTTCAGTTTGGAATATTTTATTTTACTGGGCCTGATCTTGAATCACCGGGGCATTGGATAACCTCGTATTTTCTTGAGCCCTAATATTTAAAAAAAAACACTCAGTCTAGGGATAGTTTCGTTATTACTTTCTAAGTTACAGTAAATATATTACGATAAAATTCCTACATCATTAAATTAGCTTAAAAAATTATTTGTTTAACCCATTTTGTTTCTCTGCGACGTGGCATTTTACTAAACAGAATTATAATTAACTGATTTAGTTAACATAAGTAAATACCTGAATATTTCGTTCGTTATCACAATGAAAAACTTATTGATTTTTCTACTTTATGTAATGTCTGGTACAATTTAATTCACATTCCAAAATGTTCTTAAAAGTATTACCTAACCATAATTTAACTAACAAAACTTGTTTATCTAAGACTGGCAAACTTGTACCTGAAATTGTTTATTTTAGTGTTACTACTCCTAAGAATAGTAATTTTTTTTGTAAATTCCTTGCATTTCCGGTTGCAAACAAATAAACGTATCTTATTATGTTGTATTTTCAGTTCGGTATTTGGCTATATTAATTGATTTCTTTTAAATAACTCTTGGGAAAATGAACTTAACTTATTGCTTACATTTGAGAATACTATTATTTTGATTGTCAAGAAATAAATTCAGTGTTGTATTACGGTTCCTCCTTTTTATTGCATTGGGGGAATTAATACAAACTTAAGACATGAAACGGTCGTATTGCTGGCATATGCCTTATGTATATATATATATATATATATATATATATATATATATATATATATATATATATATATATATATATATATGTGTGTGTGTGTGTGTGTGTGTGTGTGTGTGTGTGTGCGTGTGTGTGTGTCAGTCTTAATTCCGTGAACATACTGCAGAAAGGCAACATGTCCACTTTTCATAATTTTGCATAAAAGGAACCTGTTGTGGACTTGTTTCCTACCTGCAGTACACAGACAATATTGAAGGCATTGCCTGGCCTCTGCTATCGAGCGGACATGTTTCCCTTCTGTGGTACGTGATCTGTTGACCCATTCACAACCGAAAAGATAAATGTAAACATGTTGGACTTATTGCCTATCTGCATTATACGGTTCACATACGGCTTCGTTTATTTACAATATTATTCCATTATTCTCTTGATACTGTACATATATCTTCTTTAGACGATATTAAAAACTAATTTGTTTTACTATTTGTGTGAGTTTCAGTGTTTTCTTATGCCTAAAACAATTTATTTGTACGGTAGCAAACGTAACAAGCAGTTTGTTCAGAGTTGTCAGTTGTATAAACAGAGTATACATGCTCAATACACATTGTTTAAAGAATTATTGGAAATTATTATCTTCCTGTAGTAAATATAGTTCCTTAACTTAAATTCCCTACGACTACATAAATATTGCCTTACCTTTAATATTATATCATGGTTGCGAAAATAATTAGCGGCGATGGGAATTACACTTACTTAAACGGAATTGTTAAGCCACAGTAGCAGGTTTTTATACATGTCTATTTAGCGTGGGTTAAACGTTATCAATTACAAAATATCAAAACGACAATAGCCAAATGAACAAAAGTGCTCTGCTACTGTAAGTGTAAACAACAACATCATTTGTGCCAACAAAAGTATGAGCTCTCGAGTAAACAGGCCTAAGTTCTGACAGCACTTTGACATTCAAAGTGCGTGCGGATTTTCCGCATCAACACGCGTACGCTTCCACGCATGTACACACTTTCGAAATAGCTTCATGATTAATGCAGTGCTACTCAACCTGGTGGATATTACTCGTGTGTGGTATTCCCCGCTCACAGTTAATGTACTGGTTCCATTTGGCAGCGGTGTAAATATTGATGTGCGGTAAAAATGTAAGTGAGAGAGATTTTGGTCAGCGCTTAGCAGCGAGGTCTTTAGCGCTGGCAAGGGGTGATATGATGTGAGTATGGAGCGGCGCTGGATATAAAGGGCTGGGGAAACGGAAGATCCTTGAGAAATCCCGCCGTCCAACGGCATCGTCCGGCACGGTGGTAAAAATGTACTTGCTTAGATCTTAGAAAATTTCTTACGTACATACTCGCTTTTAAAATGTTAACGATAAGGAATGAAACAGCCAGAATTAAAAAGGTCGCGTTTGTGTGTGGGAGGTAAAACATCTAAGGGACAGAAAGCGTTTCGTCAACTGGCTCATTTACGGCAGTACCGCCTCTACGCGCAAACATTGCTACTGATTTTCACAGCTTCAGGGTGGATTGCAGATTCAAGTGAGGAAAATATTGAGGTAAAGATGAAACTAAGGAGAACTAGAGTAAAATCTAAGAATTTTTCACCTGCATTGCATTGTCAGGAAACTGAGAAAAATAATTTATCTTTGAGCATCAACTTGCGAAAGTAGCTAAAATGTATATTGTTTCCCATTTACTATCCACAAAACTTACATAACAGTGATTTCTTAACTTATTTTTAGTGTTTCGCATACTGTAAAGCTGAAATAATGCAAAATAAAAGTGATAAAAAGGCGTCGTCGATTCTGTTTATGAAATGGAATAGTAGCCACTTTGTTCATAAAATGGTACAGTAACCATTTTGTTTGATAGCAAACACGATAGTAAAAAAAAAATTGCATTGCTTTCATGTAAAAATGTACAGCGAATATAAATTGTGTTGTAAATGCCAATGACATCTTTCATTTACACCATGGTTATGTTTCTCCTATAAAATATTACAAATAAATTTAAAGTAAGAATATCACTCTCCTCCATGTGGTATTCTAACCTCAATTTACGGCCGCCATGACTGATTTGCAGACTGAGAAATTTTTAAGGAAGGCCTGAGGACATCTTAATAAATTCTTAGTTTTTCCTTAGGTTTCACTCACATTTCGTCCCTGCAATGAAAATTTCTCACAGTTCACTCAGAGAGGCCTTAGATTTTTCTCAATATGACTGTGCAATCGCCCTCAGTGTCATTATTTTACCTAAGAGACCTGAAAGCTCGGAAATATAATTCTATTTGAAGGAAGTATGGGGTTCCGTTCCAACGCATAACCTCTGCTGACTTTTGGAGAGTACTACCTTCTCGTGATATCCCTATAGGTCGTCATTAGGAGGAGCGATTAGTACGAGCGAAAGTGGAAATTCCCCGGGCACACCATATCCCCGGTGCTTAAGGCCCATGATCTTTGATTTATTTAAAACAGTTGCAAATAACTTGAACATTTTTTAACCAAA
This sequence comes from Medauroidea extradentata, assembly GCA_003012365.1. NCBI lineage: Eukaryota > Metazoa > Arthropoda > Insecta > Phasmatodea > Phasmatidae > Medauroidea > Medauroidea extradentata. The sequence goes on from PNEQ01037098.1 coordinate 35,417, forward strand.
TGCTTTGAAAAAATTTTAGACTATGTACAGTCATACGGTACACAATTTTGTCAGAGTGTTTTTTTTTAAATAAAGTACCGTTGGCTCGAAAAAAATATTTTGCAAAATTTTGGCTTATTTTGACAACAAATTATGTGCTATTTCGGGGGCAAAAATCTAACAATCTGTTTGGTGTATTGCAACAGAAATATTCAGATAGAAAATATGATATATAAGTGTTAAAATTGCCAGAATGAGTTTTTTATATATTTATTAATTTGTGCTAAAAATATATTTTCGAAACCACTGCAAAACTAAAGGGCGAGGCCATAATGGCGCTCTGCATCTATAAATTCATAATTTTTAACAATACCAAACACTGACCAACTCTTACACACTGCAGTAATAGCCGTTTCCAAAAAATTATATATTTTTCTAATCTATAGTTTTCGTACAAGCACACGTAAATCTAGCGATGTGACTATTATCGCTATTTGCCTAAAGTAACAACTATTCAAATTATATAGTAAAAATTTTTGAGTGAAAGTTAAACTATTAAGAAATTGTTATTTCACGTAAAATCATTTGTGTTTTAAAAATGCTTGAGAGTACCACAATTTTTGCATTTAATTGAGTACCTGTATCATTTTAAGAAGTGTCACACGAATTTTCCGGCCCAGAGTTTTCTTAAGCTAGGGGCCGAGGGGGAGGCAATTAAACGTAGCGTTTATGACGTGCAAAACAAAATTTAAACTTCATTGCGTCTGGTTGCGCTGTAGTGGAATTAAATACGAACACACAGAAGTGCAATAGGTCACGTGATGGGTATAAAACGGTTGGAAGAATTCAAATACTTCGGCGGCGAAATTCGCGGTGGTGTATTCAGTTCCGACTGTCGGTACAAATACCACGTAGTGATAATTAATCTCGGTCTCAAACGTGGGACGTACGAGGACAATCACATCTCTGTCGACGAAGGAGTGCTTTTGGTCGACTTCTTCACTCCTGCTGTGTGCGATTCCCGAAGTATTCGGCATGGACGAACCGAGCAGCTGGTTGCTGGCCGTGATGTCAGCTTCAGTAATTAGCTCGTCGAAATACGCTCTACTGGCGAGTAAGTTAACTAGCGCAACATGGAGGCAAGGATGGCTTCCTTGCAGTGTATGAAGACAATATCATCTGAGTGGGGAGCCTACAACCACTAGGATGCATCGCATGTTTCTCCCAGAAACAAGAGTACAAGATGTGGAGTTAAGATGTATATGTGTGAATTACGGACTTCAATAAGGTTGTTTTTGTGAATGTTCTCAGTTAAGGCCTGCATATAAAAGTAGCAGTGTAAGACTTAGGCCAGCTGGTCTGCCTTATCACCAGGTTCTCCTGGAAGATGCCGGTCCGAGGAGTTTGGATTCGTACTGGCAGTTGTTCAAACATTCGCTTTTATAAGACGAGGATGGTGATGCGTCTTTGTTCTTAGAAGTGTTTACGTCTAGTGCTATTGACATTTTCTCATGCACGCAATCTGGAAAAAAGTAGTTTTCGTGCATTTTGAGCAGCCCGAATATAGTGTAACTATGAAGTGGGTTGAATTTTTAAAAACTTATATCGGCATAGTTTTAAGAGTGTGATTTTTCGTAGATGTACAAGTGCGATGCATGTTAAGTTTCGTCGATAAAGGATCCATTGCAACTCTATGGAACACGTTTTAAGAGTACGTAGGGTGACCACTTAACGTTTTAGGAACGTGTTTTTAAAAACGTCAGTTATGTTTTTTTCAGACGCACTTAAAAATATAGGGCCTTTGTTAACTTAGTAGACAGAACAGGTATATACAAACTGTAATCTGGGAAGTAGCGCCTTTCTCCAAGTCAAGCACAAAATAATCTTAAGCATGTGGCGTTAAAAGTAAACTATAAATATGACGTGCGCAGAAGTTCAGTTTTTTGTTTTTGGTATGTATCGATCCTAAATATACATGAACTGGCGTCCTAATTTAAAAATTATTAACTATGCTTATTTTTAATTATAAAATGTATTTTGACATAAGAATAAACTAAATGAAATTCTAAAACCATATAAGCAGTAAAGTTATCACAGAGTTAATAAAAGTGAATTCCTGTTGAAGTTCTGTCTCAACACCGTTTGTATAACGTTACGTGATTCTAGGAAACTTATTGTCATTTGCCTTCTGTGAATAGGACTGCCAGTAACCTTAACCCTACGAACTATGACGTATTATGCTGATCATTCTTGAATAACAGGAGCGACGACCTCTGCTAGAAGTACCAGTGACACGAGAGGAGCCCCGAGTAGCTCGCAGCTGAGAGAAACCTGTCACGTCTGTAGCCAGTCTCACGTCTCTCAGCTCAGATGAATATCATTTCACAGTCGGGAGATCCGGAAACTCGTGCGCGCCATGCCAAAAGGATCAGCTTCCATTGGCTCGCAGACACGCAGTAGGAATGAGGTGAAATGTAAGTTACTCTATTTGTAACTAGCGTTTCCCAGGGCGTATGTCGAGTGATTACGCGTGAAATTAAGGAGTGTGCAAGAAAGAAACCTACACAATAAAAAATAGTTTGTAAATTTGCCACTTGTGCGTATGGGAGCGCTAAGAAAGTAAGTATGATCGAATTGTTTCCCAGACATCCATAGTAGCACTTCTAGACTTTTTATAAAACTGTAAAATATATACTGAAATTACCAGACTTGTGTTGTAACAACTGTAAAAGTTTGCATATTTACAAGACGGAAAAATGACGGACTACCCCGTACTACGTTTAGGTTAATTACTTCCTAAATATTTTAGAAATATTTTTACAGTGTAGTTACATTTTCTTATTTGCAGCCTAGCCTGGAGTCGTTAAACAGTTGCTTCTCTACTGCACACGGAGTTTAAATAACGGAAATCTAAGCGTGATTATTAAACATATTAGTAAATCACGTAAATAGTTTTAAAAAAAAACAAGTTCTTCTTTTCAAATGGCGTAATATGTTTATTTTATTTCTTAATAATTAAATAGTTCTCCCGTTCATTGTGAAAAATTATTATTTTCTGTTTCGAAAAACCTTGCTTTGTTTTAGTAAAAGTTACAATTTGAGTTTTTTATTGTTATCCTAGTTACTAATTTGAAGTGTTCTGTCTACGTTGTGTATACATAACGTTTAAAACTGAGACATTAAGCCTTTCGAGCGATGAATTATATTAGGTTTAATAACTCACCATCCAGCAATAATAATATTGTAGGCCTACTCTCACAATACGCCTAGAGCGACAGGCCAGAAAGGACGCCTAAAGGGTTTCGATGATAGGCGTTGATTGGTTCGTAGTGTAACAGGAAAACAAAAATAAAAGTTTCAAATGAAGGGGTGAATGAGCCAGTTATCTCTTAACATTGCAATTTTATGTTAACTTCTTTTTTCCCTAGACACAGTTATTGGATTTCTTGTAGGCTGATAGAAAGACATACTAAAACTTTAATCATAATTCATTTTATGTATAATTTAATTCAATTGGTCGTTTGGAAAAGGGCACACGTCCAGGTTTTGTAATTTTTTTTTTCTATTATTGTATGCTACGAATGTTCCACGCGAAAAGGACACCCATAGGGCTGACAAAGATACTATTACACAATTATCACCCATCATGGGCCCAATACATAAGTTTCTTGTATGATATTAGTTAATTTCGGGGATGGGATGATGATGAAGTGATGACTAGCTGCTTGCAATAAGCGAAAGTGTTGACCGGTGTGCAGAAGTAAGTATCAAAGTGTTGTAAGTTTAATTCGGCCTTTATTGTTTAAGATATTGTGTCCAATATAAAAATTAGTAAAGATTAATACATTAAGAAAGCATTGAAGTCGAACTAAATAAAGAAATTCTTAGAGAAAAAATTTGGCTGAAAAGGACTGAGAACTCAGACTCTGCATGTAGCAAAATTCGGCGACCATCCGGCTCTGAGTAAATATCAACCACTGTTAAATAATCTTTGAGATTTATTCTTATGCTGGATAGCTGAAGCAACACGTACTACGGAAATTGAGGTTGTTTCTGCAGGAGGAAGACGTTACTTTTTTATTTACGCCTGTAGAGAGTGTGTGAATGCAGTATATGGAACACTTTTATCTTAATAGCTGATGAGACATCGTGGCAGTAACGTATCGCAGCTATCTAGTTAAGAGTCAGAGCGGAAATATAGGGCACGTATTTAATACATTTTAAGTGCGGATGATTCGTCATCCTATTACATATTACCTAAATTTAATTTAATTGAATAAAATGGTTGCAGCCGTGTTTCCAAGTTCACATATTCAATGCAAAATAACTTTCCCAACAAAAATTGACATAAAACTGTTTTACTTTTAACCTTTTGGCTGGCACGTCATTTATGTTAGAAATGAACACATCATCAAAAATGGCCTAACTCTACGGCATAATTTGTTTGCATAGATAGCCGACCCCTGGCGGCAGAGCATCCTCGCGAGAGAATAACACGCAGAACTGGGGCAGACTTTGACAGATGAGGAGCGGGATAGGAAAGGCCAACCAATCAGTCGGCCGGCATCTGTGCGTGCACTCTGGCGATGGAAGGTCCATCGTTCAAAGCAGGTATTTTACCGCGTGAGCGAGAGGGCATCGGCTCTCAGGAGAAATTGTTAGCGATCCATGTCACGATCCTCAACGTCTCCTCCTCTGAACTAGGATCAACTACAACCTAGCTCGTCGTATTTATCTGACGTGAAGGAGAGTGTAAAACCACGTGACGTCGTTGTTAACGAACCACGTTATTTTTACTCTCGCCAACATATACCATCTCCTACAAAAACACTTTCACGAGCCTGTTCTGTAATTGTTGGTCACTCATTTTTCTTGCAAATCCACTACAAATTAGTATGCTCAGAGTTAATATCCCGGATAAGTATTTGTCAGTTCTTAAAAGAAGTATAGACTGTACAAAAATTTAGTAACACGAAACAAAGAACAACGATGGAGGAAAGAAAAGATTTTAAGAACAGTTACCTTTTACTGATCTATAATATGATTTGCTGAATCAATGTTTCCCCAAAAACTCGTTTATGGTACAAAATAATCTTCCACAGACACGATTTTTATATTCAAGTTCAATTTCGCCCAAAATATCCGTCGATACTATACTACTACCATTCCCTTTTCTTCGGGAAAGTGGTAACTTTGCTTTAAGCAATTAAAGCATTTCATAACTCCGCAATATAAGATATTACTCGAACTCCTTTTTCGTAAGAAAATGCAATACATAATAGTTTTATCAAAGTAACCTTCCAATAAAAGAAAAGAGTCCAAAATTTTAGTTAGAAGTCATTGAAACTAAGTATGTAGAAATCGCTGCATAGCTCTATAAACCTGAGTATATGTAAGATAAGTGGGATTCAAGTCTCTTCGACAGTGAAATCATTAAAGACGGTGACACAACTTGATAAACAGGATCTGGGAAAGAATACGAATATTGTATTTTGTAAGTAACAATCCTACCATTCGTCTGAAGCGATTTCGGGGAACCTTGAAAATCTGAAATATGGGTAGTTGATACGGGGATCGAACTCGGGTCCTCCGTAACGTGAGTTCATTATACTATGTAAAATACCCAACTGCTGGTGCCGTTCGGTAACAAGCATAATTGTTTCTTATGATCGATCATCAGCTGCCATTTCTGGGCTACTTGTATGCATAATTGAAACTGGCTATAATGGCAGTTATCATGTAAGTGTGACGCGGCGTACTGGCGGAGGACACGGGAGCACCTCGACGAAAACGCAGGCGCTTGAGAACTTGCGTCTGATTTTCCAGTCACAAACCCGCACTCGGATTCACCTGCTAGGCAAGTATTTGTTAAAAGCATTTGTTACGAAACCTGCGTTTATTTTAAATTGTACCGATTTGTGTTAAGCAGTTATTTTTCAAATAACTACATTTTAAATCGCATTTGTGTTACCAAACTAAATGTCTATAAGTCACGTATTTTAGTGTGCTGTACAAATAAAATTAGAAAAATAATTTCTCCGAGATTTAACGCTAGTGAATTATTGGCCATAACTTAATGAAGTTTAAAGTTTGCCTTGTAAAATATATATTACAATTTTTAAGACCAGCTAGAAATAAAAATATGCGAAAATGCCACATCATCGTGATATCTTCGAAAACATTTCCCTGTGAAATAGCATAGATGTCTTCGAGAATCTGTAGGCTTATTGTACAAGTTTAAATTACTTAATTTATTTATGTGCATAGTTAATATTTTCGTTGCTTTTACAGCACGAAAATTTTAACATTATATTTTTTCATAAATGAGTACAAGAATACTATGAGCTAAAATAATGTATTTCATCTAAGTAAAAACTTATCATAAAAACTGTTTTCAGTGTAAAATTGTATTTGGTTAAAAGTATTTTATATCGAGATTTTCGCAGGTGTCATTTAATACGGATATATGTCGTCACTTTCAATTTTCGTAGTTCACATTACCACAATAAATACTCGTCATTCTGTACTCGTTACCAGTCACTTTCATCAAAGTTTCGCTATCAAAACCTATAGTTGTCCTTGAAGAGAGGAACAATTACATAACTTCGTTATTGGTTTAAGAACTACTGTACTAAGTACTAAACACACCCTACAGTAACAAATATCTTAGCTGAATTTATTAACTTCGGAATTTGACCAGATTTCGAGGAGCACAGAGAGAATAAAAAATAAATTCCATTACAAGTAAGACTCTAAATGTGACTGCGTATTAGTTATCGTTTCGCAAGCGTAGTAATATGATACATTGCTCCTCGACTTTGACTTAATAGGCACCAACCTCAACTTTACCACCAAAGAATACAGCAGTATTTCTGAGAGTCAGTAATCAAACATTTTGGAACCAACGAGGTAACGATCTCTCTGGTAACTTTACATTGGAAGTTGACTTTTTTCTGACATCAACTTAGTCAGAGAGTGAACAATCTGCGAAGATAACAGTGGACAGAAGCATACAGTATGAGGTCTGTGTTTAAAGAATCCCTGTAGCTCTGAGAAATATTCCAATAATTGGGAGTGTTCTACTTTGTCGGAAACTCATGTAAATATATAAACATAATTTTTGCAGAAGATGTAGGCTACTAAATGAGTATCGGTGTTCAAATGTTCACACAGTTAATCGTTGAACCATAAGTAATTTTAATGTTTTATAAAATTCAGCAAAATTCTATGGACTTGTTTTAAATTATGTAGGCAAATACAACATAAACCAATACCGGATAAATTGTGAAATTCTGCGCGAGAATACTGATGTGTTTTCACCTCAAGCCAACAGATAACAGCACACGTCATGTTATTACTATATGTTTGCGCTGCCAACATTACAAGGCTTAGTGCAATTTCTTTTCTTGACAAACCGCCATAGTTCATTGCCAATACTTAAATTAAATGACTAAAACAAAAATATCACCTCGCCAAACATATAAACACGAGAAAATGTATGTCAACACAAAAATAACAACATTCATTTATTCAATACTTTTACCTCACGCCGCTAGGTTATTTTTCGCACATTGCTCCAGGCATGGGAAACTGAAATAGACGAGTTTGGGAACTGCTAGCTTCCGCACCCACTGGTTCGAGGGCACCACCGGAACCAATTTTTTCTGGTAATTTTGGAACTATTTTAATGTAGCCGGTCGCCATTTTTTTGTTGAGCAGTTTGAAGATTATAGGCTATTATGGTTTTGGGGTTATAATATAATAGATTTTAAGTCTTTCGCGAAGATATTTTTGAAAAATTGGTTCATGTGCCTTTAAATTGTTTGTTTAGATTTGTGTATTGGTAATAACATGTAGCTAGATAAATGGTTCGTGATCGTATGCTGTAGTTTGCTGTGTACCAGATTGTGTATTAAAAAGTGGAATCCAACATATTGGTTCTTATTTCAGAAAAAAACGTTTGACCAATGCTTTACTGGAAAGAATGAATTCCGAATACTTTTCTTTGTGTGTTGTAGTCATTTCACTTCGTTATTGGGTTAATGTTTACTAAACATTGTAACCAAAACTTCATTTCCACTACAACACAATATATCACAATATAAAATAGGCATGGACTAATTATTTATCTAACTTATGTCATTAAAATTTTTGTATGATGCGTCATTACTACAATAATTGCAAGAGAAAACAGCAAAGCTTATTTATTATTCCTCATATTTTTATTTGTTTATTTAATTACAGCTGTACCCAATTTTTATACTAAATATTACATAGTATGTAAATATTTTCAATTTCCATATAATCATATTATCAGACTTTTCAGGATTTCCTTAACTATAATATTTGATAAACAGACTGGATCGAAATTTCATTTAATTAATCAATCAAAAATCGATTATGTTAATCACTCGCCACAAGCACGGCCGTAGATGAACAGGTCTGGAGAGTCGCCTGGAAACTTGGCCGCTTTGTTGTTCGGCTGCAGTTATCCAAGTTACCGAGAGTGTTGTGCGTCGTTGGCGCTGCAATTAGGGCGGTCGGGCTCAAACTTTGCTTACTTCCCTCCCGCTTTTTTCAGTATTTACGTTATAAAGAGAAACAATTTATCGAAACGTATTTTTTATCATTTTATGAAATACTTCCTTCGCTCACAATCCTAATGCATGGCTTCAGCAATCTTTATTTACTTTCTAATATAAACACTGAAAGTAGGCGGGGTTTGAGCCCGTCCGCCCTGACTGCAGCGCCAAAGATGCACAACACTCTCGGTTACTTGGTGAACTGCAGTCTAACAACAAGGGAGTCAAGAAAAATACATTGATAGATAGGCGAGTGTCCAGACCTGTACTTCTACTACTGTGGCCACAAGTTTATCGAAATAGCAACCGTAATCTTTGTATGTGGCCAAAAGTGATTCAAAATACCCTTCCTTATGAAGTTGCTACCAGCTTGGTAGAGGCGCTGCAAACAGTGCCCAACAGTCCAACAAGAGCGTTTCCGTTATACAATACTCTTTGTTCTGTGCATTGATCTTTGTTACTATAACGTATCTGTAATAATTAGTATAGAGCCGTCCAGTATTGGTCTCTATTGCATTTGATTTGGGGTACGGTCATAGAAGTACAGGTCTGGACACTCCTATCTACCTATGTATTTTGCTTGACCCCCTTGTTGTTTGGCTATAGTTCGTCAAGTTACCGAGAGTCTTGTACTTTTTGGCGCTGTAATCTGGGCGGTCGGACTCAAAATCGGCCCACTTTTTCCCATTGTTAACATTATAAAGTAAATAAAGATTGCTGGAGCCATGATTTAAAATCGTGAGCGATGGACGTATTTTATAAATTGATAAAAAATACCATTTTATAAATTGTTTATCTTAGTGGGAGGGAAGTGGGCGGAGTTTGGACCCGACTTCCCGGATTACAGCACCAAAAATGTATAGCATCATCGGTAACTTGGTGAACTGCAGCCAAACATCAAAGGGATCAAGTTTCCAGGCGAGTGTCCAGACCTGTTCTTCTACGGCCGTGATGTGGGGTAAACTTTACACGATACGTGAGTTTATAAATCACAGTGTCACAGATTATGTCAAATAATTGTATTTGAATATGCAGATTAAAAAGTACTCATATAACTTAGTATCACATAAATCAAAATTTCTGAAGTGATTTGTTCAACTGGAATTCATCTGTTAGATATTGGTAAAACGTTCTCAACCCTGTTACACTTGTGTTTAAAGAATTTTGAAGAAAAAATGCTAAAACATTACATTGCTCCTCTGCATACTAAACAAAGTGACATATAAATGCGACGTACTCATGAAATAAAATGTACCAACTACTTTTTAATATAATTCACACAATCTAACTCTACCCTATATCCACTGCACTACCAGATTGGAAATGTTTTCTTTTCAGTGTACGATTGAATATTTGTTTTTCGATTTATTCTTAAAACGCTAATGAGGAATGAATTCACAATTCAAAGTCTTTCGAGAAAGAATGTCCCATCTAGTGTATTTGCGTACCAGCATATGAGATTTTTTTTTTTAAATCATCTACCAGTAGCAGACCACCTGCTGAAAATAAAGAGCGCTCGTCAAATGAGAAATGCGTATCCTCTTTAACATGACTGGAATGTCTAATTAAAAGGGAGAATGAAATTAAACTGAAGTGAAATTAAATGTGGGGCTGCAAACTGGTAAGAACATGAGTCCGATATCCGATAGCACAGACGAACCAGTCAATTGCCTCGGCGGCAGTTCACCTAGGAGAAATTTCACTCCCGAAGTGAAGGATTGAACCGTCTCTCACTAGGAAAGTGGCACGGGAAACTCTTACCGCTAGTACGTTCTTCTATGTAATGTGTCAGTCAGCAAAAATTCTAGGAAAAGTAAGGGAGAAGATGGGCAATAAACTTTCTAAAAACTATTTTGATGCAAATTTAACTTAAAAATTTGTTTCTTAATACATATTGATGTGAGCGTTGACACGTAGACCGGTATAAAATGTGTACTTCTTGTTGTCCGTTGATATTTAATTGGTCAACTAATTACATTTAATAATAGTACTTCATTTCATTAGTTTATGTTACCTACTCAACGTCAAAGGTTTCTATCAATGACAAACTAATAGAACTCAATTATCTATCACGCAGTATTGACGTAAATAACTGCATTCCAAGGAGCAGGAATTGTATTCGGAACGAACTTTATTTTTAATGGTAATTTCTGAAAATAAATTTATTGAAACCGATTCAAAACCTGGTTACTTGGCTTATGCAAACGATAAGTCGTGATATGATATTTTTTAATATATAAAGAATATTGCCTTATTGTGCCATAAAAGCACACACAACAGAGATAGGAACATTCGACATTAATTTGCATTTGATGACAGAGGTGCGAGATGTGTTGATGCGTACTGAGTTAGAACAGTGTGTGTTGATTTTTCGTCGTACTAGCTTATAAAATGTAGTCGAGAATTGTATTAATATTTTCCGTATATTTAATTATGCCAGGACGTATCACAGTCTGAAAATGCGCTTTATAAGTCTATTACATACATAAAAAAACTACTATGTCATTTATTGTTTTGACATGTTCTGGGAATTTTCGGTTAATTTCAAGTAGTATTTTATTTTGTATTTGCATGAATTAAATTTTATAGGTAGTCGACTTTTCAACAGTAATTTACTGTACGGAAAATTTGAATACACATTTTCGAATTATTTATCGTTACCTCTCACGTCGCAAAATCAACAAACTCGTTCCTGAATTAACCTGTATAAACCTCAAAATAGACAGGCTGCTTGAAATGAAATTATTTCTGTGACACCTGTTGATGTTACGTACATACGCTTTCGTTACCTGTATTTATTCAGTATGTTCAGTAGGTTCAGAGTCATTTACGTTATTTATTTAAGTGCTGTAGGAAATAAACACGCGAAAACATTCAGCAGACTGTTGTGAAAATGCAACAATTTTCAAGCCAACGAATATATACGGTTGCTATAGTGTCAGCTACTTTTTAAAGATACACTTTCCATAGGCGTGTTTTACTCTTCTGGACTGTTTTATCCTCCCAATTATTGCCATTTCTCGTAATGAACGAAATGTATCGTTTGTTCACCGTACTAATTTACCTAAGTAGTGAGGCTAGGTTTTCTACGCTAGAAATGTTACATTGTAATTGTGTAGTAATAGTATAATTATTTTTAGTATCAAACCATGTATCTGTGTGCTGGCGAGCGTAGTCTTTTCAAAGATCATGATCCTGGTCACTAGGTATCAAAGGTAATTCTCGGGGTAACGCGATGCCTGCAGTACATCACTGTGCATTCAATTAACATAGCCTTAATGTCACTCACTTGCGGGCAATGATCACGAACGATAGTTCACCTGCCATCACGCTACTATCTTTGTACCGGGTGCACTTCAACAAATGAAATTAAATACCATATTGGGTAGGTAAGTTAAAATTAAGACATTTCAATTTTTTATATTTCTCACGAATTCAACGTACATTTTCATTATACAACTGTTTACTTTTACTCATTTTACTATGCACATTTAATTCATTTCAGCAAAATACATACCAGAGACAGTGATTAATATGTAAGTTGCTATATCCAAGAAACTTTAGATTGTGGTAGAATAGAAAGTTTGTCTTAATTTTCTTACATAATAATACTTAGAAATTGACAAATTGCTTGACCACTCCTCCTTATCAAGTGCTTAGATTAAAAACTATAAGTACGTAAGATACGTCATCCATCTATAGTGTGGTTCCCGTCATACGGCATAAAAACAATTGTTCTGAAGTTCGACGTTTGAAAACTGGTAGTATATGTTGTCAAAATACATCGAAATGTTCGGTCAATGGATTCAAGCGTTTTTGGAGGACCACACACATGGACATACACAGCAGAAACACATACAGGAAGGTGGTTTCGTTGCATCTGTTATGTTTAGACAGTATGCGTAAAATGAAACAAGGCTGGTACTGTCCTGATACGACAAATTGCATAACGAATTTACATATATAAAATAAACTATACTGCTTAGGATTCAAGAAAGACATTTATACCGTTTACACAGCATCTAAAAATATATAGAGTAATACGCCGCTTTTAATTTAAGAAATACGTAGCCTATGATTTCGGGGAAATTTAAACAAGAAGTAACCAGCATAACTAACAAGCAAGTTTTTCTCAAAATTTGTGCAAATTAAAACTAAAAAATAAAATCGTTTAGGTGCATTTAGAAATATTAAAAGGTGGAATGTTAATTTGTTCTCGTGCTATCTCCTAGCATGGCAGAACCATAACAATCAAGAATAGTTAAATCAAAGTTGAATAATAATGTGCATTAATATTAAATTCGCTTTCTATCTGTCATGTAGTTCTGGAGCTGTATACTAAAAATGATGTACTCAATGTCACAAATTCTTCGATATAAGGATGATATATAGGACTACTACTAAACACAACATGAACCGTCAACTTTAAATTCACGTTACCTTACTTAAAACTAAGGTGTTTGCCGAGTCTGTAGAAACTTTTGAAAATGGTCCTCATATATTACTGTGATAAAAAAAATTCGAAGGACAGTAGTTTTTAAAATCTTCATAGAGTGTGAAACAATTACATAAAACTGAAGTCATTGTATTATATACTACGTGCGTATCCCAGTTCGATGTAATTCTGTTTAATGGTGTAATAATATATCTCATGTGATGAAAATGTTTTCAAATTTTGCCACCGTGTAACTATTAATACACCATAAATATAAATTTAATTCGTGTCCCTTTACAAAAAAACTATGTGTACTGAGTTTAATTAAATTATAAAAAATTGTTCCTTAAATATCTCGTTTAATCAAAATGTGTTCAAATGGCGGACATTAACAAAATACAAACAGAGCACAAAACACGTAAAAATTCACCGTGTTAAGCACTACATGTGTACCGAGCATGAATTAGTTTTGAAAAATAGTTCCTAAGACAACTTTTTTTAATATATTCACACAATTTGGAAAATAAAAAAAAAACGTATAAAATTCATAAACGTCAAGTCAACATAATAATTACTAATTGTGTATCAAGTTTAATAAAATTCGGGAAAAAAAATTACTTCATATGTCGTATTGTCCTGAAAAAAGAAAAATTACCGCCGTTTCGAAATTATTAAAGACAAAAACAAGAGTCAAGTCAACTAACTAAAAAAGACCCATATGTGTACCAATATTTACGGAATCAGGGAAGATATTTCCTCAATTATGCTAAAAATTAAAAATGGACTTAAAGAAAACATATACAGAGTATTAACGAAATACGCAAATTCAATCAGCTTAGTATATTATAACATATGTCCACCAATTTTAATAAAATTCGGAAAACATTTCCACAGATAAATAATATTATACCAAAAATATTTTTAAAAAATTATTGTATTGCAAATAGTATATACTGATGGAAATGCACATAAATAAAGTAAACTTATCTAGCAGTAGTCTGTATGTGTACCAATAATTTAATAATTCGGAAAAATATTTCCTCTGTTTTATCTACCATGCTAAAAAAATATAAAAGTGACCGCCATTATGAAAATATGAACACAAGATGAACGAATACGTAATGGTAATGTCAGCTTTGTATATAGTGTATGTGCGTAAAGTTTGATGAAATTCTGAATAACATTACTTGAGGTATGTCATATTATGCAAACAATATAAAAATCGCCACTATTATGAAACTATTAATACAGGATGAATAAAATACACAACAATCAAGACAGTTTACTACGTATTATATGTGAACGAAGTTTGATGAAATTCGGAGAAATGTTTCCTCACATATGTCATAATAAGTTCAAAATATAAAATGAGAATAAGAACTTTGAATGAACGAATAACACAGAAGACAAAATCGACATTCCAAGCAGTTTGTGTGTACCAAGATTAATATATGTTAAGTGCTAAAAATATAAAAACTGTCAGCCATTTTGAAAATATATTGATAGGGTGATAAAAATACACGGAAGTCAAGTGAACATACCAAGCAGTATATATACATCAAGTTTATTAAAAATTTGGAAAAATATTTCCTCAGATATGCCATACTATGCTAAAAATTTCAAAATTGCCGCTATTAGAAAATAATAAATCCTGGATGAACGAAATATGTAAAAGTTAAGTAAGCTTTGTATGCAGTATGTGAGCACAAAGTTTTATGAAATTCGGAATAAAATTACCTTACTTATGTAATATTATGCTTGAAATATATCAAAATGGCCGCAATTATAAAAATATAAACACAATATGAACAACATACACAAAGGGTAAGTCAACTGACTACGTAGTAAATGTGTACGGTTCAAAGATTAATGAACTTCTGAAATATATTTCCTTACAAACGTGATATGCTAAAAATATAAAAGTTGTTGCTATTATGAAAATTTAAACACTATACAAACGAAAAACACTAAAGTAAAGTCTTCTTAGTACGTATTATGTTTACGGAGTTTAATGTACTGCGGAGAAATATTTCCTCAGATATCACACATATTGTAAAAAATATCAAAATTTCCATTATAAAACTATGTATGCGACATTAACCAAATACATAAATGTCTAGTCACCTTACTAGTTCTTTTTGTGTACCGAGTTTGGTAATATTCTAAACTAAGATTTCTTAGATATCTAGTGGGGTTGAAAAAAGTTTTATAGACTGCCATTATGCAAGTGTGAACACGGTATAAACGAAATACACAAAAATTAAGTCAGGTTTCTTATTGCTATATGTGTTCCAAGTTAGATGAAATTCGATTCACGGGTTCAAAAGTTTCGAGTGGAGTCATGAAAATATTAGTTAAACAAATCAACTAAACAGCACTCTGCTACCTTTATTGGTTTGCTGTTTACTAAAAAATGAGAACAATAAAAACCGATGTGCTTAATACCGACGCTATTGAACCAGTTTACTTAGTGTGCGTCATCCTTCGTATGAAGAGTGACCTTGAAAGAACCGCGGATAATACAATATGTACGAAGAGTCATGCTCCGTGAAACCGGCAATGTTTATTCATACCCCTGTCCTATTATTATTTTTGTCATTTACGTATGTACAAAACTTCCATTCGTGTGAATAACGGTATGTAGTTTTACGCGACAATTCGCTAGTGGGTTTATATAATCAGCAAACAACACTTTACGAACGTAGAATTTAATGATTAATTCATAGAACTTGTACGTCTAACAGCACTTTGCTTTGTTCAAAAGGTTGATTTAAACTTCCTCAGCACTAATATATTCACTGGCTATTGAATACCAAGGAAGCGCACTTTTAGAGTTTCGTATGAGTTGTAAAGACTTGCTCGTATCACCTCTAAATTGTGTGCTACATGCAGAACATTCACAATGGCATTCTCTGAGTATTTTTTCTTGTCGGGTCTCTCAGCGGTCGTCGTCATCGCTGTGGTGTGGTACATCAAGAGGAGTCACTATCGCCAGCTGAGATCGAGGATACCAGGTCCTCCTGGTATTCCTCTTCTGGGAAATCTATTGCAAATGATATCTTACAAGGACGATGTTTGGGTAACGTTACGGGACGGTGTAGACGCTATGGTCCAGTGTGCAAGCTGTGGATAGGACCTCAACTAGTGGTAGCCATCGAAGACCCCAAAGATATTGCCGTGGTTTTCCACAGCAGCAGAACCTTGTACAAGGCAAATATGTACAAGCCAGGATCCTTATTTTTCGGCAATTCTTTATTTTACTCCGAAAATCGCACTTAGAATAAATTCTGTAAGATATTGGAACCTGCTTTCGTCCGCCGGGTCGTCGAAATATATGCTCACATTTTCTATGAGAAGAGTTTAATAATGGCTGATCAACTGGACCGACATTCTGATGGACAGCCGTTCAGTGTAGTCGACTGTTTGGCAGCGTGCGCACTGGACTGATCGCCGAAACAAGTTTAGGTTTGCCACAAGAATATCATCGTGAAGGTCAAGAACGCAGTATTGTGTTAATCATGTCAAAAATCACTGAAATGTAAGCATACATGATTTAATCTCCGTGGTTTTGGATTATACACCCATTCAAGTTCACCCGTGTGTATCAAGATGTTTCCAAGGTAGTTAAACCACTTCGAGAATTCGTTAAAATAGCAGTTAAAAAACGACCGAATCGTATATTAATACAGGACTAAATGGTACTTACTTACTTACTTACTTGAGTCTGAGCTTTTTTGAGCATATGCTATCAGTTATGGACAACAACCCTGAACTATTCGATGCTGATGATTTGGTGGATCAGACAACGTTCGTTGTTGGAGCTGCTGTGGATACTACGTCTCACACAGTAGCTCAAACATTGATGCTGCTAGGTTTATATCCAGACGTACAGAGGAAAGTCATTCACGAGCAGGAAGAAATCTTCGGTAGTGACTTAAAGCAACCTGTTACAATAAGATACCTTAAGAGTGCGTGGTATATAAATAAACGCTGAAAACATAAATTCATTCCTACGCCTTTTTCGAAGCCAATATGGATAAAATACTCAATGAAAATTCAAGATAATAATATTTGCCAACTTTATGAGGAAATATTAATCCAAAATTACTAATTCGTTACGCATGATATTTTGCACCGCAGTTAAATACACGAGGTTCCGGCGTCAGAGATTGTGCCTCAGAAATTCGTAACACTGGAAACAGTTTTGTTTAAAACGTTGCCTAAAACTATTGTCTAGGATTGACATTGTATAATTTTCGCAATTGGCTTCAAGAAACCTACAGTTATAGATTAATGCATTTAGCGTTGTATTATGTACCGCGCCTTCTTAATGAAATGGTGTACTTAGAGCAAGTAATCAATGAGATGCTAAGACTCTAACCCACAGTTCAGTTAATGGGCGGTGTGAATAAAAACGAGTACGACGAGTATTTACTTACAAGTAAAGTGTAACGAGTATTTAAACTCCAAGTAAACCGATGTAAATAAAGCGTCGAGTTTACTTGTGACCGTGTACTCGCCAACCCGAGGGTATACTAGCAAGTATTTACTCGCGAGACAACTGAATTCACAAGAAAGGCAAGTAAATACTTGTAGCACCACACAGACTACTACGCATCATTTCCTGTTGTGACCTGTTCTGTTTTCGCCGCTAAACCAACTTGACTCCCCGTCAATACTCACAAGTCACTTGTCGTTCCCGTATGTTTTTGTCCTCTTGCAGCTATGGATGAAAGTAGTGTGACGTCCGGTTGTGACAATGGAGCTATTTTTGTAGCGTTATTGAAAGACTTTCGTGTTGTGCTAAATAAATCCATGTTGCCTAACGTTGCATCTGCTAAAGAGAAGGCATGGGGATGTTTAGCCGACCAGTTTTCGAAAAACGTTGGGAAGCAAACTAGTGTTGGACAGTTCAAAAAGCTATTGAACAATATGAAAACCGCGGTCAAGAAAAAAACTGATGTCAACGCAACTGGAAATAAACCAATAACATTGTTGTCATGGGAGGCGGATTTCCTAAAAATATGCGATTCAAACGAGAACCCAGTTTATTGCAAAATACCTGGGGCTTCATGCGTTGGATTGGGAGCAAGTTCTACGTCGCCATTGCCTGAACTCAATGAGGAGAATGAGAATAGGGACGACGAAGATGACCCCGTTGACATGTTAGCATCAAACCAGCCCATCACACCAGTGACCTGCATACGTAAGAGCGATGCGACGAAGTTGAAAAAAGTTAAGAAATTGAAACTCTCAGCTGAAACTGATGAGACGTCAAAGTTGACAACTGGTGAGCTGCAGCGTCTATTGTTACTTGAACAAATTAGGTTAACAAGACTTCGGGCTGAACGTGAACAACTGATGATAACGGAGTTGAACCTAAGAGCTGCACAACACAGACGAACGGAGTCCGTTGAACAACGCGTTGTGGTGGAAGAAGACGATGTCTTAAAAGAATATGTGGTGT
>PNEQ01037099.1:0-53883 GCA_003012365.1 Medauroidea extradentata
GATCAGGTGGCGGACGTCCATACTCGCTTCGGAAATTGCGCTGAACCGTGATAGGGGACCTGCTCTCGTGATACCACAGCACACATTGCGCCTTTTCTTTCATGGAGGCCATTGTGCTTTTCACTCGTCACACACCACCTACCTGAAACATACACAAAAAAAACTTTATGAGTTGCACATAATGTTCGTCCAAACCGCAATTTGCTAGCATTTGTAGTTTTCTAGTTATGAATTTTTGTAATGAGGGAAAGACTTTATGGACACCCTGTATTTCCATTAACTCGTGCATTCTTATTATAAAGTCCCATAGCAACAAATATTCAAATACCTCATAAAACGTTTTGCTCCTGAGCAATCCACAAAATTGTACAGTAATAACGTTGTTGACCCAATAAAATACGCAATTTAGTTGACGATGTACTAATCTGTCAACAAAATATTTGGTTGAAGCAATAATGTAAAAAAAAAAAAATTCAGCTAACGAATTATGAGTTTGGACCCGCGTACTTTGTAATCACACCTTGAGATTTGTTTCGCAATGTTTTGACATCTAGTAAAATATCAATAATTGTAGGTGCTCTCAAGTACAAGAAAACCCTATAAAATATTTTTACTGAAAACGTAAAATCAAGACTTAATAAAAGAAACATTGTATAAGCATAAATGGAAAATATTTGGCGATCCGTTAAGAATAAGGGGGTTGGGGGTATTAACATTCGGTACTGATCTTATGTATTCCAGCACGAGGGAGGCAGATTCCGATATTCTGCTCTATCGTGTTCTTTTAATTATTCAGAACGAAACTCTTTATACACATTAGATAAATATTTAGATAGGTAGTAGTGGTAATAAGCTTATTGTGAAGATGTTTGTGATGATACGGTTGGCGACATGAAATAAGATAAATAAAATCTTATGTTTACATTTTTAAATATTATTACAGAATTTTTAAAGGCATCTGAAGAGTTTGCACAAGGAAACATTTTTATACTGTGACAATTATGTCGCCTAAAATAAACTTTATCGATTAATTTTTTTATAATCACATTATGGCAGTAGTTTTTTTTTTCGTACAACCAAGTAAAACACAAACTTTTTATTCTCTGATATAGTCTAGTCTCTTGCGACAACGCTGTATCGTTTTCGGGCTTCTGATTGGCCAAACATTTTACGTACTACTAGTACTAAGCAAAATTTATCTTATGTAATTTAACTTTTTTCTAAATACTTAAACGTGCCTTGTGAATGTGCTTATGTACGATTGTATAGGTCATTCAGGATCAAGTGAGCACTAAATATTTTACCTTTGAAAAAAATCACTAGCCGTTGATGCATATAATTCAACATTGACATCAGTTACATTATTGCTTGTACAGTTGGCAGCGAATTATCGCATGTAGTTCCGTGTATTTTATATTTAAAAACAACATTACTGACTGAAAGAAACATCAAATGGAATCGGCCTCTTCGTATTTAATAAACTTTAAAATATTTATTTATGATATTATTGACATACCTACGGACTGTATAATTTTACATAACTAGCGCCAGCAGAAAGTGATGCATCCGGGACGTTCAACTTCAACAGTCGTTAGCGAATTGCGTCTAGCACTCCGCGCAGCTGAGGTAGTTCAAAATTCCACTGATAGGTGGCATCAGAGTTAGATTTTCGCAACTTCGAAGCGTTCTTGTGTTTGTCCATTGTGCAATAAATATTGGTTTCTGACAAAAAAAACATTCAAAAGTATTAGAAATGATTGTTTTCTCATTGGTAATGTGTAAGTTGTTATGTGTTATTGTCGCGAAAATGAGTATCTCTATTTAGAAACAGCGTTTATTTTCTGTTTCACACACTAAGAAAATACGTTGTTGTTTTTTGTTGAGTGTGGCGCCATTGTTCATGCCAGTATAACTGAACGGAATTTGAATTCTTAAATTGTGTGTGTCATTGTGTCATGTGTTTTTTTAGTGGCAATTTTGAGAAACAAATTAGATTTAAATGTGTACGTATTTACGAGATACGTAACGCAATAGTGCGGGTCGTATAAATTAGAGTCGATGCACAGAAACCAGTATTAAAATACGTTAACTCGCAGGTATTTATAACTAAGATTACTATTTGTTATAAGTTGTATTAAATGCCCGTGTCTTTAATAAGTAGATATTGTTGATAACATTATCAGGCCAGTGTAATGTAGTTGTAAACATTGTACAAGTCTATGTAAATTAAAGCACGTGGCAAGATTTATGTTTACATTCGGCGGAAAAATATAAACTGGCAGAAAATAGAAATTAATGAGGGCTTTTTGAGTGCTCACTTAATCCCGAATCTCCTACAGCTAGTCTTACTGAGTTACACGCAGGTAAACTCTGGTGTTTAAAACTGTGTGAATGCTTGTGTCTATTGTAACTCAGCATTTGTATAAGCCACGCCCTCTGACGTAATGTGGGGAACACTGTGGCATGCGAACCAAGGTTCTCTGTGAGAACAGTCGAGCCACGACATTCCAGGCTCTACGGGCCGGCCATTGTGATGCTAAATGCGGGAAGGAAGTGACCGATTGTCGGCCACCTTTCACGCCAGTGTCGTCTCATTGACGGCTGTCTTTCAAGGCCATCGGCACTACACGAGTCCCGCCTTCAGCCGCTGCCCAGTACGTATCTCTGCACAGCAGGACCGCCGGCAGAATTTTCGGGTCCCTATGCGAGTAAACGTCCAAGCGGCCCCTGCACTTACCATAAAAAATCAAGTTTTGTTTCATTTATTATTATTATTATTTTCTTTCGTTTTCCAAGTTACAAATCGAAGCATGTATTTCCAGACTACCCGCCTGAATGCAAGATCAATTGTCTAAACTTTGTTTATATTGGATAAACTTTTTTCCCAATAATGTTTTCGACAGCGCCGGGCCGCGAGATTGGAAAACATGTCACATTTCGCCTGGCAGTGGCTCTCGGCTACCAGTTGCCGGCGCATGCGTGTAGGCTACCTAGTGGGAGGAGCTAGCAGCAGGCTCACACGGTGCACGCAGCTGACACGCATGTAGCTCGACACTTTCTTGCGTTACCATCAAACCTAACATGATTTCTGTACGTACTCTAAACGTTTTGCTCGGTAAAAAGTTATGGACATTTTTTTAAGCATCTGTGTATTATGGTATTACCACCTCTTATTGCATAACACAGTAATTTAGTACATACTGCATTGAGCATAAAAACGTTTACAGTCCTTTCGCGACTCTGAAAATTAATTAATTTAGTGTGAGTGCCACTCTATGATACCGTCCAGTTCTTTTCATGTGATTTTATTAACTATCATCGCCGTCTTCATTTAATTTTTGGTGCTTTGACAATCAGTTCTATCTGTTATTCAGTTCTTCTGTTTATAAGCCAAGGTAATTTAATAAGCAAGGCTCTATTTACATGTACGGAAACATTACAAAAACGTGACTAGAAAGCTGACTTCATACTAAGACTTACGTTATAGGTAAATGCAACCAGCAAAATGACTACTAACAGTTGCAAGTAGCTAGTTAAGACAGCTGCCGCTATCAACTAAACAATTTACTAAATGAATTACAAAAAAAAAAACTTATTTGAGGAAAAAAATAGTTTCTAACCAAGAGCTGGTCGTAAATACCTGAAAATGGAACGTGGACGCTCTGAATTTTGCTACAGGCCGTTTCATAAACTGTTGTAATTATTTTAATCTCCGTCATGATGACCTACAAATTACATTTCGGTATCAGAAAAATATTGCTCTGATACATGTACAGTGAATGAGTGAAGTTGTGTTTCAGCCACGAAATAATTTATGTTGGGACATTGAATCGTTTATTGGCTGTTTAACATTACTCTAACAATCAACTGTCGATTATAATTGAAAAATTGCTTATAATGGCTATCGGGAGAATCTCGGCTACGAACGGCAAAGTACTGCATAATTTGTTGGTCTTCTGATATTGGAACTCGTATATTTATTTTTATATTAAAATATTATATTAAAAACAAAGGCCTATGTTTGCTAGACGTCCCAGTAACTTACCTGAACATGTCTGTCTACATTAGCTATTTACGTCTCAATCTCACAGGTCATTTTTATCGAAGCGTTGTGTGTGAACTAGTCTTTGCGCAAGTAAGGAACCAAAATGGTTTATTTTATGCACACATTAATCAGACACGGTGACTAAGAGAAATCCTCGCTTAGCATACGAATAGTATGCGTGGTTTGTGACATACGAAACAGCTAAATGTATTCCTTACAACTGTAACAATTTACGGCAACTTTCAAACTTTGCTTGTATGTTTTTAAAAATACCCGAAAGCGTTTTTTCTATTATAAAACGGGTTCTTTCATATTGCTCTAACTAGCAAAATACCAACCTTATTCGGAAAATAGCAGTAGCACAGGTTTCACGTTACATAATAATTTTCACAAACAAAACGACAGGGCCGCCCTTGCGTTTTCATTGGGGAAAATGCAACGAAAACACTGTGCGCTAATTAAGACGGCGTGGTACATAATTCAACGCTAAAAGCACGTATCTATAATTGTAGGTTTCTGAAAGCCAATTTGGGAAAACTAAACAATAGCAATCCTAGACAATAGTTTTAGCCAACGTTTTAAACAAAATTGTTTCCAGTGTTACGAACTTCTGAGGCACAATCTCTTACGGCGGAACCTCGTGCATTCAACTGCGACGCAAGAGATCACGCGTAACGAATTAGTAATTCTGGATAAATATTTACTTATAAAGTTGAAAATATCGTTATCAAGGATTGTCGTTGAGTATTTTATCCATCTTAGCTTCGGAAAAAAAAACGTATAAAGCAATTGATGTTTTCAGCGTTTGTTTATTTACCACGCACTCTTAAGTGCTACACACATATAAAGGCGACGTGATTCCTGTCGCGCTACCGTCTTGCCCATATGGCTTACCATTTTACTGCTTCAGCGGATAATAAAATAACGTGGCTCGCGGACTTCGCTTCACTCGTGCGCACCATCTTCCTTCCAAACATTTGTTATTGAGTAAAGCTTTCCATAGTTCCAGACACAATTAGTTATACAGGATGAACTGCAAATGGTAGAAAAGCTCGCGTGTGACGGTAGTCAGACATAAATCAAGAACAATAATTAAGCAACCATTGCAGTAAGCGCGTGCAACGACCGTGAATGTTACGTTGATGAGCGTGTGAAGTGGCGATAAATCATCTACTACGAATGCAACATTATTGACGTCCCAGATAATACGTATGCAGGGTTGCACATCGCTAGTAGGTAGTAGTCTTCCGAAGTACGCCACCGTGTACTTGCTAATTGGGTTGCCTACTTGTTGGCATTGTCATAATGCTCCGACTTCGAATACTTATATCGTAGTAACGGTGTGTCTGATCGTGTTCGGTCACGTGAGCCTTTTTCATTCCTTATTTCAATTAGGTTCTCTATTCACTACGATGGGTCGCTACAGACGTACAGGAACAGAAATGCATGAATAACAACGGAGGCGTCTCCATGTTTCCCACGTATGGGATCGGATAAAAGTCACACTTTTTTTCCTGCATACATACCGTCATGCAAATAAATTGAAAGAATTAGGTCAATACAGGGGTGATTGATATACGCGTTGTTCTTGATCTAGTTCTGGTTACCGTACCCGTGAATTTTTTAAACATTTACATTCCTTCCCCCCCCCCCATCTTGAGTAAATTCAGTAAATTGTGACATTGTAAGTGTATGACATTATAAGTGTTTGATGTAACGCTAGTTTTTGGATCAAAAATTACCCGGAAATGTGAATTTCACCATTTGTACAGTAAGTTAGGTTTTGCGGTGTAACATATATTATATATTGTATAACATAGACAGTATGCTTCCTCAGATTGGATAACATTAACTGAAGTTATACGAAACAGAACAGAACATTATACTTTGTATCACGTACGAATGCACTTTTGTGACATCTTTGTAAGCGGCACGACTACAGTTTTTACAGTGGCAAAAGAAAGAAGGTCCTTATACCAGGCTCATTAACCGCTGGGATAGTCTTATTTCAACACACACACACACACACACACATACATATATATATATATATTGCAAACAAAGCATGTTTTTTCCACACAAAAAAAGTTTACACATTATTATCTCCAGAATTGTCAAACAAGTTCACTCGTTCATGAGGATAGGCTTAAGTTTGTCTATCTGCGCTGATTATATCTTCTGTAAAATTTATTTCGCCTACTGATATAATTTCTGTTATACATTTCACAAGATGGTTTTTGTAATGAAGTAGTTTTCTATGACGTTTACTGATGTTGAGGTTTCACTTGTACGCCTACACGCCTATGATAACTGTTCCGAGTAGAGACTTTGTGAATACTGTATATTCTCTCCGTCATCTGATCAAGAATACGATTTAAATGTTTTAGTCAACGAGATAATATCTACTATCCGGATCTGAATTCTCTCCCCTTTTGACTGCTTCAAATAGACTAATAGTCGAGATCTTAGACAGCATAATCTCCTGTTATTGCCATTGTATGTTTTAAAACTGTGTTTAGTCTATTTTATAAGTGTTAAAAACATTTTATTTTCAGTCTGATGGGCGCGTGGCACGTTTTATTAAGTAATTGCGTTAAGAACGCCACCTACCACGTATTTAAAATATGCCATAGTGTGTTTGTAAAAAGGTTATTTCTGCGGAAATATTCCATGTGTGGCCATTGTGCCAATGTACGAAAAGATTAACACATTTCAGACAAGGTCAGGACTTCATTGTTAAGACACTATGCTCATTGAAAATTCAGTTTCTAAGCCCTCCAACACGGCTTAAAATGGCCTTTTCAGACTGCCGTTCTTCAAACCGGATGTATGTGTAACTCAGATTACGATGCTAAATGAACTTTTATACAGACTTTACTTTCAAACAATAAATTTATATGGTCACGCCTTAAGAGGGCGTGTGTTAGAGTGAGTGAGGCACGGCGTCAAGGGCGATGTTGGCCGGCTCATCTGGTGCAGTATCGCCTCTAGCGCAGGACAATGAAACAACGTGCAGTGGTATCATAGTTCACTCGCCTGACTGACACTTTCAGTGGTGACCCCATCATTTTATTGGTGGAAAGTTTTAAGCTAAGTCCATTGCATGTTCCTAGAGTCGTTTCGTACGAATCCCGTGAGTTTTTTTTTCAGATATAACAGGTTGAAAAAGCTGTTTTTAGCCATTTTGAGGGACTCCAAAATGATTTTTATAATCGAACCGATACTTTGAAACGACCGTACATTCATCTTTTGAAGTGTATTTTCTTTTCGTACATTGACACAATGGGCATAGGCCTGTGTGGAATAGTTTTGTAAAAAAACGTATTGACGAACACACGGCAAAACATTTTAAGCGCGTGTTAGGCCAGACCCTTAATGTCCCATAGAAAAAAACGGTTCGGCGGGAACCTTGTACGTGAGTTGAGAACTTGACTCGTTGAGGCGATGCGACATTTGCTGCTTGCTTAAAGATCGCCCGTACATCTCCGTCACTTGTGAGTCTAACGGTGCAGGTAGACAGTGCCCTTAAGAACATGTGTACAACTATGTGGTGTAGGATTAGCACTAGATCAAACTATGTTCTGTATGGACAAGAACTACGCAGATAGTTCAATCATAATTAGTACAATTACAAACATAAGGGCATAAGCTTCTGCTGACACTTTTTTTGCCAGTGTTAATTTTTAAATCTCAATAGGGAACAGATATCGTAAGGCCGCCGTATAGAAGTGTTGAAAATGTGTTTTTTTTTCTTTCTTAAACCTAAATGTTTTAATATATATGTGTATAATTTGGACTAGTTATCGATTTAAATAAAATTTCTTCGAAAACTGTTTACCGTGCATAAGTGATATATGCTTCACATGGCTGCTTGTTCAGACGTAGTTTGCACGTTTGAGGTCTCGAAGTGTGGGGGCGGTAAGGACGAGTCAACCAGCACGTACATCAGTCTTTTCACCGACAACTCGCCTCTGTGATAATGACGTAATATAAAGATAAAGCAGTACTGTGCACACCTATAGCTTTTACAAATTCTGCTCCGATATTTCCACACCTGAAGACGGTTATGCACCTGATGCCGCGCCTATTATTGTATACGCGAAACAACTTAACTTATTCACAACATGTTTACCTACGAAAAGAAAACACTGTTAAAACTAGGCTTCTATCATTTCAAAATGCAACATGCTTAATATAAACATGTTATTGGGGCCTATCAAAATTGCTAAAAAGGATTTTTTGGACAGTTGTAATCGGAAAAATACCAACTGGATTAGAAAAACACAGCATTGGAAGCATGCGTTTGTCTTAACTACAAACTTTCCACGTGTAAAATTGTAGGGTCTCCGCTTAAGTCCCATGGGAAACAAACTAGTAGTTAAACACTGCACGACAGTTTTGCGCGCCGTGAATAGAAGTGATGTTGTTACCGTCGAGTGTGGAAAGCTGAACCTTATCGCTCCACTGTCTCCGCGCATCAAACGCGGAAATATTGCATCTGATGTATAGCCCTCTGAATAGGACCGCGAAAACACCATGTACGCCCTACGCTATTTTCGACAAAAAAAAATTTATAAAAAAGGGAGAACCTGAAACGGGTACTAACGTGTGTAATATTCTTTGGATGCTATTACTACGCAGATGTCACTCACGTATCTTGAGTAATTTTCTAATAAACCTGTGTCCGCCTAAGCCAAATATTGTACAAGGCTGGTAGAAGGACTGTTGCTCTGCACACTGATACACAGCCGCCCTTTGTAGACAACCAAATGAAGGGTATGGTGAGGATGCGGAGGGGGTCTGGATCAAGCCACTGCGCAGCTCTGGAGTGGCGGCGGGTGCGCATGCGCGGGCGACTGGGAGCCAAGAGCCCACTGCTGAGCAAAATGTGACATGTTTTCCAATCTCGCTGCCGGCCTGCGATGAGCGTCAACTCCAATGTCAGCCGCTCGTGCAATGCTACGTCCGTCGCTAGCGTCAAGGCTCTGATTGGCTGATGCTCGTCGCTATTTTTCAAAATGTTACAGTTAACCCTTCGGATGGGGAACGATTATAAGTTTTAAAAATATATGGGGCAATATCAAATATTTATACATTTGGGGACGTCGTCGTAACATTTATAATTAGTTTATTTCTTTCGCCAGGCCACAATTTCTTTTAAGGTTATAAAATGGCATGCTGCTAAATGTTTTTATTTTTTTTTTACGTTAGATGTGGCTCTTCAACTTCACATTATATGTTAACATAGGCCTATAACCTATTTATACAATCAATATTTATAACTTAAATTAATTGCCTTTAGTAAATTTACTCATTAAAAGTATTCATAAGCTTACATATTGTAGCAACAGTTTTATCTTTATTATTGTTAACATCTGCTGGTTAACATTTTAATATGAAAATTACATAGAACATTATTAGTATACAAAGTGATCATAGGGGATCAGCAAACACATCCTATTAGAGATACATACATACCTAGTAGGACATACACTCCTACAAATAGAAAGACAAACGCACGATCTTATATACCTTACATTCCTTCAAAAGAATGGATGTTAAAATTTTAAAAAATATATATTTTTTCACTTTAATCTGTTTACCAAATCTAATTTTCACGATCGTAACCTAGCTTGTGTGTACATTGTTCACTTTTTCTCCAGTTCTTGGATAATCAGTATATTTAATGTGCATGGATATAATCCCCAAAATCTTGCTTAGACTTAATATCTGAAATCCGAGTCTGCCCACGGATCGTTAGAGTTATCAGAACCTTATATGGATAATTGTCCGCCATTTTAACAAACATGTCACCGTTCACAGGAGGGATCTCTGAGTGCCGAGCTACACTTCATAGACATATTCATCACCACTATCTTCATCTCCTCGTCGTCTAGCAAGTTCTCCGGTGTTTGTTTTCTTTGTAAGAGTCCGATATCGCCTTCATGTAATTCCGAGGAGTAAGCATTTGCTACATTTACTTTTCTAGACGTCTTTAACCAACATCAATTTTCAACACATCGTTGTTATTACTAGAATTTTGAAGCTCGTCATTTTTACGCAAGGCTTAGCCAGTACATATTTCCACGAACTGACTGTGTTTCATGCCGTTCATCGCTTGAATTACGTATAAGCGCATGTCTTCAATGTAGTACAAAATGGCGACCCCATTGAAAAGACACTTGAGTGTACTGACTCTGGTAAATATTGTGAAGCTGAAGTATTGTGAGATGGAACAGTATCTCGAGGCAATAACAGCAACACAATCAGATTTTAACAGTGTACGACTTTTACGTCTTTTGATGCTTTCCTGTCATCTGAGATTATTACGTAATTTTTCCCATGATCACCAACAGTCGTGGAAGGTATGAAAGTAGTGCCAAACGATATTAATCAGTTGGCATGACACATCAACAAGCTAGCAATAGCAGAAACGTCACTTCCAACACTCGCTCGTTTGAATACGGGAATGTGTTTCGATTCCCATAACGTAGTACTTTTCGTTGGCTAAAAATTTTGTGCTTTCTGCGCGATTGTGTGTTTTTCGCGGCTGAAATTTTGTTTATTAAAGCTTGTGTCGTCTCATTTTTTTTTTGTGCTGTCCACTGTAAATTTCTGTTTATCTTTCATATTGGATGTCTGTTTTGTGGGTCTGAAAAACGAAAAAAAGATTTATTCGTGAAGTTAAGTAAATATTTATGCCTCATCGCTGCAAATTACTTCAATTTTCTGCTTTTCTATTTTTGTGTTTGGTTCTATCGTTACGCAACAGAGTTTTATTACAAAAAGAGGGTTAAGCAATTACGTAGTTTATAATCCTCTACATTCTCAAACATAATATTAATGGCGAATCAACTTCAATTTTGAACACACATTATGTATGTTTGTTTGCATGAGTGTATGTATGTACATATATTTATTTTCTGGGTGGTCATGTTAAATGGACACAGTGGAATAACACAAACATGATGCATAGAATCAAAAAACTTTTCAATCCAAATATGTTCGATGGGAATGAGGTCAACCAATGAACAAAAATGTGAGTACTTTCTCACCCCCTGGGAACAGGAAGGGTAGTAAGTTTGAAATTGTTAATACGAAGACCCATTTTTATTGCAGAACTGGAGCGTATGCTAAAAATATACCTATTATTGCCTTAAGGGCACGGTCTACAGGAATTTTCATAATTGTACTAGATATTTTTTCTTATTTTAGGCATTGTATGTGACTAAATTTTGCCTTTATGAAATTTTTTATCTCTAATAGTTTTTACGTAATAGCTCTCAAATGTGTGAAATTTGCATGTTACTGCTTTATGTAAACCACTAAAACCAACTTACAGACCAAACTGAGAAAATTCACAGTAAATAACGATGTTACAGGCTACAATTTGACGTTATAAAAACAAAAAATAAAACATTATTGTATTTTGAAATAAATTGTGTAACGTTTCAAAATTTTATTTTAAATTTCAGCATTTTCATTGAAATACAAAAATATTTTATTTCACTTTTTTTCTGGTTTTATACATATCAACTTGTAACCTGCAACATTGTTATTCACTGTGTATTTTTTCAGTTTGGTATGTCTGTTAGTTTAAGTTACGTACATAAAACCGTAACACGCAAAATTTTGACATTTACGAGCTACTGCGCAAAAATTATGAGAGGTAAAAAAATTTCATAAGAGCAAAATTTAATCACAGTTTCGTCTAAAATAATAAAACAATCTGGTACAAAAAAAATGAAAATATGACGATGAAAATCGATGCAGGCCGGGTCATTGAACACGTATTTTAAGTCTTACGGCGG
Source organism: Medauroidea extradentata (assembly GCA_003012365.1). Classification (NCBI taxonomy): domain Eukaryota; kingdom Metazoa; phylum Arthropoda; class Insecta; order Phasmatodea; family Phasmatidae; genus Medauroidea; species Medauroidea extradentata. Next base: position 11,857 of record PNEQ01037099.1, read on the forward strand.
AGTTATAAACAAAAACAAAAGACTGTCTGTATTTCCTTGTCCCCCCTTCCCAAATTGCTTAATAGCTATTAAATATCAAACGGAAAGTGTAATTTTTAATCGTAGACATACAAGATTTTACATACACCGGTAGTTTGTAAATTACGTTTCCCATTTGAAATTTGGCTGCTCTGTCAAGAATGAGGATGGGTGGTCAACAGGGTCTAAATGCCAACTTAATGAAAGTGCAGAGCACTACGCCCGTTTGGTAGACTGTAAACCAAATATTGTCCTATATTTACATACGCTTATCAGGATAATTGGTGTATGATGTTCTGAATTTTACTGAACAAAGTAGATGTATCAGAATATATATTGTTAAAAATATCATTGAGAATAAAAATCTTGAAGAATAAAATAATTTTGGAATGAAAAAATCAAAGATATCACTTTCGATAACATATTACTAAAGAAACGCAAAATATGCAGTTCATTATGTATACACCATAATACATGTTTTGCCATTTCGTATTACAATGACGAAATTTGTCACAGCAAATAAATACTGTAAAATAAAGCTAGGTTTTTGTGTTTTTTTGACGAACTTAATAGAATTTACTTTTACTTTTGTATATAACATATCCTGTACAAATGCATTTATGTGCAGAAGTAGTCCACTGCAAGTAACAAGCGGGGCATCTCAAATCTGATCGTCAGCAAACTGATAGTTTTTTACCGAGTACTGTTTTAAATTTACAGTGACATTTACGTTCAGAACAAATGTTCGTTGACCTGACTAATCAAAACCAGAATTATTCTATACTTAGACTTAAACATTGTGAAAACTAGCAACTCACCACATAAGAAAATTAATTCACAGTGAAATATGATGTTATGAGATATTTAAAAACATTTATAATTTTACTCATGGGAACGTTATTGCTTTTCATAAAAATTTGGGAAAACTATTTTATTTTTCAATTGCACCCAACTTTTCAATTTTCCAACATATCTGCTCTGCTGACGTTACAGTTTTCATACAATATCTCGTAATATGGTAGTGGACAAGTTAGTTTTTATTGTAAGCAAGTATGGAAAATAGTTAAAGTTTGACTCATCATACAGTATTTGTATGTAACGTTTTTTTTCTGCTGTACTGGGATGCCTAAGATGACTTTCGAAATAAGTATGTATAGTTAAGGGCATTGAACCCATAAAATTTCATTTTTTTTTAATATTTTGCCAAACACTGTTCAACTTTTACACATGAGATAACACATCATTTCCCCAAATAAAAAAAATTAGACCCCCATAGTTTTTGCATAATCACTCATCAAAGTCGTAAAATGGCCATTGCGTTGTAGCCAAAATCAATAAAAGTAATTAACTAATAAATTCAAAATTACAGTAACTGATAGTCAGTGTACCAATGCATTTTATGACATGGTTGACAAAAGTTAGTTTTTAAAATTTCAGTAGTAGCCAAAAGTCAAAGTTATGCAAAAATTTACTCATTTTCGTCAATTTTTTTAAAATACAAAAATGTGTCGCTTTGTGTTAACAAAAGTGTCTTGAAGTAGCTCACATCATTAAGAATTAATGTGAATTATCTTGTTTCTGCAAGTTAATTATTTGTTATTATTTTGGCTACACCGCAACTGCCATTTTGCGACTTTGATAGGTGATTATGCTAAAACTATGGGACCTTTTTTTTTATTTGGGGGAATAACATGTTATCTTATGTTTAAAAGTTGAACAGTGTTTGGCACAAATATAAAATTTTGAATTTTTACGGATCCAACGTCCTTAAACCGTACTTCCTACAAAGTTTTTTTTTTTGCTACCCATCAGCCGTTGCTTCAGCTGTGCTGTTTCTCGCCACAGTCCTACAGTGGTGCCAACATTTCGATTAACTGAAATCAAAATAACTTATAAAGGTAAATTTTGCGAGTTCGTTTTCTTATCAAAGGTGGGGTAGAAATCGGCCAGAACTTGAGTTAAGTATCCATGCCGGTATTATCGTGAAATTATATCAGACATTTCTGAAATATCCTAATCAGAATAGGCAGGTCGTGTATCGAACCCGGTTCCTGCTAAATGCGAGGCGAGTGTTCTCCCACTGTTCCACCACACTCACTATTACATCACCTTGTTCGGTATTATTTGAGTACAGTTTAGTAAACAAATTATCCTTATTTTATTTGGTTTGTTAAGAAATTATAATAAATCACCGACACTTTCAAGAAAAATACGCTCGAAATCACAGTTAAATAATAATGCTACCCAAGCTTCAGTACGTTGCAACTCAGAAGCGTATTGGAATAGACGAAAACATATGCCAACAAAAGTTTTCAAGGACAAAAAGAAAGTGTTTCTTTCAGTAAGGCTTTGAGTTTGGTTCCAAATGCAAACGTTTTGTAACATACATAATAAGCCGACCTAAATTAATCTCTGTTGCTGAAATAACTGATGGCAGGCATGTTCCAGGCTCAGGTAAACAAATGGATAACCCAATTCATTAAGTTGATTCCACGGTCTAAGAGGTAGAGGTCTTGACACTGTGTATGTTCTCCAGCAAGAGAAAGTGGCCCCTTCATGTCGCCGAGCGCTAGTAGTAATTTGGTGGAAGATTTGTCTTGTTTACATCTCGCGTTTTAACATTTTTGCAATTATTTACACAAAATAATGTTAATAAGGTAAGCTGATATAGTATATACATGTTCCATGTCCATAAATACATTGGCATGTGTGGAACTGTTTATAAAAGTAGTCTGAAGGAATACATTGTGTATTATTGTTTTAGTGAACACATTCGAACAAAAACTATATTTTGTGCCCTACAAAATTTGAGAAACGTTGCAATGTGCATCTACATGTAAAATATTGAAAAATTAAATTTTATTGTTATAAAAAATGTGTTCCAATAAAAAATTACGATCCCATTTTTTTCTTCGATATAATACTCGCAATTCCGGTAGCAACTTCACATTTTAAGCTAAGCCTAATACAAAAACAAGACAAATCTTCCACCAAATTACTACTAGCGCTCGGCGACAAGAACGAGTCACATTTTATTCCTCAGTGTCAAGACCTCTACCTTCATAGACCGTGGTTGATTCTTAAAGGAAACAAAAGCAGCGTATCTGAAGGTAGAGCACTACTGAATTAGTCCATTGTTGTGTTATTATGTTGGGAAATATGCAGGGTGTATATGATAGTAATTGAAGTGGCACGTCCAGATGACGTCTCAATACAAGAACAACCTTCACGGACAAGGCAATAACGAGCCTGAAGGGCCATGAAGGAGGGCGTCAGTTCCCAGTGAGAGGAGACCAGAGGAAGTAGGTATGAGGGAGGGAGGGGGACAAAGAGATAAAAAGCGACGAAGTGGTCGGACGAGCTGACCGGCGTGGACGCGAGACGGCGAGCACAGACACGAGGCGAGATGGCTGGTCCATTGTCCCGCAGCTTCTCTTTCATCGCAACAATGGCCGGCTGAGGCTGGGGAATAGTGGGGAAGGGGGAGGGAGGATATCGTCGCATTCAGATTAATCACGGGCCGGGCAAGACAGGCTCATTGTGACGGGATCGACAATGGCGAGGAGGGGGGGAGTTGGTTCATTGATCTCTATCTCTCTCGCACTCTGTGTCGTCTGAGGTCGCCAACGACACGTGGTGCGGATTCCTGACGTCTCGGGCGGCACAGATGAAATGTTCCTGATCGCCGGAATAGCCGCGGGCATGTAACAAGGAAACACGAGATGCTGCTGCAAAACGTGAACAAATGTTTGCAAGACGTAGAACCTGGTTGTAGCATGAATCTGTGGAAGACAACAGGAAACAGGAGAACTATACAACTGTACGATATCAAAGAGTTTGTTTTACCTATTTAATGGTGTCCCTGAACAGGCACGGTCTACCGCAATTTTCATCATCATTATTTTATTTTTTATTTGTACCAGATACTTTTTTTCTTATTTTAGACACAAAATGTGACAAAATTTGGCTTTTATGAATTTTTTTTTATCTCTCATAGTTTTCGCGTAATGGCTTGTTAAAGTAATATTTTGCATGTTTCCATTTTAACGACTACACTAAAACCAACTGATATACCAAACTCAAAAAAATCACAGTGAGGCTACAATGACATGCTCATAAAATAAATAGTAAAAATTATTTGTATTTAAAAAAAATATTGAATTTTTTAAATTTTTATTTTCGGTTTCAAGATTTTTCTAAAATTCAAATAATTTTTATTCTTTAATTTTATGAGCATGTCATTGTAGCCAGCAATGTCTTTATCCACTGTGATTTTTTTTAGTTTGGTCTATTAGTTGGTTTTAGTGTAGTCGTTAAAACGGAAACATGCAAAATATGACTTAACAAGCCACTACGCGAAAACTATGAGAGATAAAAAAATTTCATAAGAGCCAAATTTAGTTACATTTTGTGTCTAAAATAAGAAAAAAAATATCTGGTACAATTAAAAAACGGCGATGAAAATTGCGGTAGACTGCGCCCTTAACAGCGTAGAGTCAGGAGACACTCACTAGATATGTGCGCGCTATTGGTGCATGTGTGACAGACCTACAAGGGCGACCTTGAACCATGTATCGAATGCCGCCTCGCCACAACGAGCCAGTCACTAAACTAGCGTACAAGCTTCCCGTCAATACCTTTTAACTGTGGAACTTCATTTGACCGTATAAGATTATTGGTGCAAAGTCTGCAGCGAAGTTCAGTGCAAACTTCTATATCAGTTTGGCATAAACCCGGTCAATATACTTTGAAGTGCAGCAGTCTGAAAGGGATGTTTTTTAGACATGTTGTAGAAATTAAAACAGTGTTTTTAAAGGTAACCGTAGAAGCCGCGGTGGCCGAGGGGTCAGGCCTCTCGCCTCCCACCAAGACGATCTGGGTTCGATTCTCGGCGGGGTCGGTCTCCGGATTTTCGCATGTGGGAATCGTGTCGGACGATGCCGCTGCAGGTCGTCTGGTTTTCTCGGGGATCTCCCGTTTCCCTCGCCCGTTCATTCCGGTGCTGCTCCATACTCACCTCATATTACCCCTCACCAGCGCTAAAGTCCTCGATGTTAAGCGCTGACCAATGTCTCTTCACTTCTCACTTAATGAGGACCGTGTTTCAACAATGACATACCATCCTAGTGCGGAATGTGTTTTCTTTTCGTACGTAGGCACAATGGGTGCATATAGAACAGTTTTAACGAACACAGTGCAGCGCATTTCTTGCTCGTGGCAGGCGGCACCCTTAAGGGAAGTCTTCGCCGGTGTCGAATTTCCACCTTTGATTCATGGAAACAGCGTATAGCGTTAAGAGCCAGTGTCCCACGCTTGACAAGAAGCATATCGCCCCTATTCGCACCACGCCAAACTGGCGTACAACTTTTTCCTTGTAGTTTTTTTTCCTACGGGACTTTATGCCGTGACCCTAATTTTTTATTTTTGAATAGTATGAAGTAAAGAAATGCATGTGTCTCGCTTTGCAGTTTACGAATTCAGGTAATAATTTCTAAAAACAAAACAAAAAAAAATTTGTTTTTGGCCATTTTGAGAAGAGGTCCGAAAATCATGTTTGTAACAAGCGTGCTTAATTTTTGAAAACGTAGAAGCATAGTTTCACGTGTGTGTTTTTTTTCGTATATAAACATAATATTAATAAGTTAAGCGGTTTGGCGTAAACAAGAATACGCGTGACACTGCAACGCCGTCCATGCGCCAGTAGACTCGTATAAGGCATCAAAACTCTCGTACCACGTCTTTTGATGACCTTTATATAGCGCACCTGCGTGCCACGAATACCTTCCCCTATTAATAGTTCTCTGATCTCTAAATTCCCGTTTGACAGTAATATTACATCTTACATGGAGTAAAAACACCCTAAATCTCGTATATCTGGCAACACTGTGTATGATATACAGTAGGGCTTAACTTCTCATCGACAGCGAGGTCATCAGAGACAGAACAAGAGACTCATAGTTATTAGGGAAGTGTTCAGTGCCTGTATTAAGAAATTATCGCATCATTCGCAAGGCAACCCGAAATCAAGTTGGCTGGAACAGGAATCTAGCCCGAGTTCTTCCGAATGTAGGTCTTATATTTTTACACTACGCCACATCTTTGCTTGGGTGAATTGGGGGGAAATGATATACGATGGTAAAATAAACCACTACGATACCGTTAAGTAGATATAAATTAACTAGCTGGCCCTGCGAACTCTGTTCCGCCTTAGAGGTAATAAGTAAGCATATTTTGGATTAAGTATTTTAATGATTATTTATATTTAATGTATTTTGGTGCATAGGTTGCACTCTTCATTTGTTTTGTTATCAGGCGCAAGAACAAACAACGCAGATGGTCTTCCTACCCGTGAACATGCTTTGTCGGTGAAAGATTCGATCGTCTTGGTCGCGGCATTGTCAATGATAATTCAAAGAGAATACAAATTACTGATTATTACTGATTATTGATTTCTGACAAAATTTATAATTATCAAATTATTGATTATTACTGATTATTGATATCTGACAAAATGTATATTATGTTTAGCTGTCATTTGTATTTTGTTATTCCATGTCATATGCGTTTTTGTTATACCACGTTTTATAGTGACTTGTATTCTCTTTGACGTCACACGGGAACGCGGTCGAACGGGATAAAAAGTATCCTATGTCCTCCTGGTTCTAAGCTACCTCCCCACCAATTTTCAGCCAAATCAGTTCAGCCGTTTTTAAGTTATAAACAGTGATATATATATATATATATATATATATATATATATATACACACACACACACACTACCGTGTTCCCAGATAAAATACTCCTGATTCACATTGAGAAAGAGATTGTTATCTACAAGGAGAAGGTTCTTCATATCATCTTAAAGTTATTTTCACAGAAAGCAAAATAAATATTACAATTAACCAATTACTCTGTAAAGTCTCTGGTTTGTCTTACGTACTGTAAATTTAAAAAAAAAAAAAAGTCATTAATCTGATTTCTCCTTGGAAATGAACAACCTGAATGTTACAAGCCTGTTTGTCAAACGAGAACGTTAGGTGTTGATCAGGTCGTGACTTAAGGAAACTCCAAACCTCTAAACCCATTCACTGTTAATTGATGTAGCATGAACTATACAACATTGGGTATGCTGTCACAACCAGCACATCTCTGGCATCTTACTCGTCATCATGGAGCGGCATTAACTTTCCCACCATCGTTACAAATTTTTATTTTTATTGAACTTATGAAGCAGTGTCTCAGTTTAATGACGTAGATCATATGTTGGTTCATTCACCGACTGTAATTTAGGCAATATTAAGCGGCCAAACGACAAGTCGTGTGAGGGACGTTAAATAAATCTGGCATGTTTCAGTGTACGAATATTGAGCACAAGGGTTAAGTGACTGGCAATAAAGGTTTAAGTATGTTAAAGGCCTAGACATATATTCCGTTGCCGTTCACCTCGCTGAATATTATACCATCTCATCTTGATTCAAGTTTTTCGATAGCTTTATTTGAAAATATCAGAAGTACAAGAACTACGTGAAATTGAATTTCGTGTATTATGTCTGAGTAAGTAAAGCGTTATTAAACAGTAATGAACATGAAGCAAAATTAAAAATAGTAACTATATAACAGTTTGTAATAATTATGATCATTGTATTAAATAAAAAATAATGATGTACCACGATTTTAAAACTGACTAAAAAGTTCAAAATAATTTCTCCTATGTGAATACTTGTAACATTACAAAAAAAGTGAGGCGCATGCAATAGGTGGAAATTCATGTATAAATAGTTCACCTAAGTCACTAAAAATTGTATTGCACTCCAAATTGTATGAACTATTGTGTGAGTTTTCTAAATGACAGCTACTCTCTTTACTCTCCTTAGTATTGTATACTGCATACGCCCCACGTTTTTCGTTTTAATGTTACAAGAATTTTAATATGATAAATTATTTAGTAATTTTTGTCCGTTTAAAAAAGTGATATACATTATTTATTAAGTATAATTGTTTGCTTTTTAGTCCTGTGTGTTGTATTTTGCAGTCATCTGTTTCATAAACGTTGTATATCCAAAGTATATTTTTCCCTAAATAACTTAAATTTTTTGTACAATTTATTTCCGTATTTTATTGCATTATCATAATGTTCTGACCTATGTTTAAAGTCTCCAGATCTTCGAGACGTTAGCTGAAAATCTATTGCAACATTTGTACTGAACAGACAGACAAAAGAGCGAGTATTAAAACCGCACATTAATATATTGTTCATTGTTTTCGAACATCTCACTGTACCCTAACATACAAACAAATTGACAAGTAAATATAATAAACTGACTGGTTAATAAAAACGTATTAATAATAATATACTAACAGAATCTTAAACTGTAATTTCCTGTACATATATTTTTACTACCTTCCCTGACTATTCAGATATGATACAAACAACGATATTTTCTACATGAATAGCAACTGATTCGCTAGAAGGAACGTGCCTCTGGTAGCTACAGGATAGTGAGTCGACGGCTTCCTGAACATAAGGAAGTTATTTCACACATGAAGACGTAACTTTCTGGGAGTGTATCACTCTGTCTGCGTCAATAAATTAGGCTGGGTAGTAGATTGGTCATACACTGATTGTGACAGACTTATGACTCGTGTTCCCAGTTCACGGAACAACTAAAACAAAACACACTACAGTTGAAGGTTATCGAGTACTTTCAAAACATGACACGTATTCAAAATATTATCTCTGATATCTCTAACATAACCAAAAACGGATTTACGCAGTTTATTTCCAAATATTATACTTTTGTAGGTACGAAACCAATTGAAGGTTCTTCAAGGTGTTCACAAAAAAACACGGACAAACTCAGGCAGGTGATTCCTTATGAAAAATACAGCGGAAAATGTATCAAACTTTTGTACGTAACCGTAATATTAAGGGGGAAACTCGCATTCGAAAACCAAATTTTAAAACTTTGATTTCCCCACAAACTGAACACTAATTCACGTAAACAGACAAAACTCAAGATATTACTTCATGACAATACGGCCGACAAACCAACAGTAAACGCCAGTTCATACATTCAACCCTTACGAAAATAAAACGGATGGCCATCCTTAAATTGCTGACAACTTTTTTAACGTAAGAATAATCTAACATTTAAAAGTGAATTATTGGATAATGTGAACTTAGTAGTAAAAAAAAGTCCTCGTCTAGCGACAGTCTAGAACTCATAGTTTTGGTGCAAAATGCACGTGAAGTTTTGGTGTGGTGACACAGAGCCTAGCGTGTAGGCAACACTGCGTACAAGAGTGTCTGGTTTATACCGCAGTGCCGCACACACGTTGGTGGACAATCACTGTAAATATCACGCACTGTAGCTTAAATAGCTCACATATAACCGTAACCAACACTTTGTTCCTAGCTGAATTTGAGTTATGTTTTAAATAAATTATAATTATGCAAGTGAAACAATATGAGAATTTTATTACGTTCGTTGAACTGCTGAATAAAGCATTTGCATGTCCGTGTCATCAATAATTGTAGTCTACAATAATAGAGATGGATGGAGCAGTCTCTTCTCGGATATGTATTATGATTTACGTTAAAACGTGTTGTTTGTTAACATGTGCCGTTAACTCTTACGGTATTAAAAAAAACCATTCATATAAAGTAGTTGAAGGTAGAGTTTTAGCCTTTAATGGCACTTAATAGTTAACGAGTGTTCTTATTATATAACAAAAATGCTTACTGCAGTAAACCGTTATCAGTGTGTATAATAGTACAGTACTGCACTGCTTGTGTGACACTGATGTGACATTGTTTGAGTGGTAACTGACATGTAGGAAATCTGCGTTAAAGAACGGACAGAGACAACACTAGGGTTCAGGGATAAGGAAGGTAAGAAGGTGTCAATGTGTCACTACTGACATGAAATCGCGTAACTGACATGAGCTTGTAACTTGTAATGTTTGGAGTATTTTGGAACATGACATTTGTAGGGCTGTTTCGGTACCGATAAATCCAAGCCGCCCGCTCCTTTTGAAGTGGAAGAGCTAAAGATTCCAAAATTTATCTTCTGTCTATGCATGTTTTGCACAACTTTCAACACAACTTTCTGGCAGAGAAAAACACGCCTAGCAATGTCATACTCGCGAGTACTTTACACATTTAAATGGCTTGATGACTGTCAGTTCATATATTCCTGACGTCAATTTTAAACCAAAACTGCATTACGTATATCAAAATGTAAATCATATCCTTCATCACACGCCCGCATGTGTTTGAGTCACTGACTAGTTGTGGTTCGTAGATTCTTATTAATCTTAAACGTAAGTAGGTCTAAAACAATAAAAAAACACTATTACAAGTTTCTTTGACGAAGTGTTTTGAAAATTAAGTTGTTAATTTTCTACGTCTTAACAATAATGTTATTTTACATTCTCAAGGCAGTATCAGTGTTGTTATCGGCAATACCGGACAGTGCCTGAAAACAATATCGGCTCACTGACACTTTACAGTAGCGCCAGAAGTACACAAACTGTTTAAATGTTTAACTTCGTGCATTGTACCGACGAGATATTTCACTTGCACGTTTGACATTTTTTTTAAAGCACACACAAAAATTCAGCCAGGAACAAGGTGATTGTTACGGTTATGTGAACTATTTAAATTGCGGTACGTGATATTAACAGTGAATGCCAGCCGTCTTCTGTGCGGCACTGCGAAATAAACCAAACACTCGTGTACGCAGGGTTGCCTACACACTAGGCTCTGAGTCACCACACCAATACTTCACGTGCGTTTTACACGAAAACTAAGAGTCCTAAACAGTTGCTCGAAGAGGGTATTTTTATTACTAAGTTCACATTACCCAATAATTCACTTTTAAATGTTGGATTATTCTTAGGTTAAAAAAGCTGTCAGCAATTTTAGGATGGCACCCCTTTTATTTTCTTACACTGTAAAAAAATTATACTTTTACAAAGAAAATCCTTGGAAACCCAGTTGCCTAATAAATTCCTTGTAATACTACAAGGGTTATCCTTGTAATAAAATACAAAGTACACGTTTGTAAAATTACAAGGAAAAGCCTTGTAGTTGTACTTTCAGTAAAAAAATTTTTAATGTTCATTGTACGTCATAAATAACACTGAACTTAGTTACCAAATAACTTCTGAATAAAGGACGTTTACATGAAATTATTTTGAAAATAAAAAAAAAAACACTTAGAGGTGCTAGGTTTCGAACCATCATTATCACGCTCACCGACCACGCATCTTACCCCTTTTTTTTTTATAAAATATGGTTGTTGCAGTGGTGATGCGGAAGCTTCCACATCATCACTGCACCAAACATTCCCCCCTTAATGTGACTTAAGTTGAGTGACCCCAGTACTTTTCGCGAGAAAATTTGTATAGTGACAATTTTTGAGACCCAAATGGACAAACACAAATTTACACCCAACCAGACCTGGGAATCGAACCCAGAGCCCCTCGCATCAAAGCCGGCCGCACAACCAACTGAACCACGGGGGGTCGGAACCCCTAGACCACTGTAACTTCTGTATTACTTGATCTCTCCAAGTGCATTCCAAGAGCGTGCCGTTACTACCATAAATGTCTTGGAATTGGCACGTGTGCGGTACCTAGGTATCAACAAAGCTAGGTTATCCTACGAACGAGTACCAACGTTGTGGCAGGAGAGAAAGTTACATTTCTTGTAGAGATAAGGCGGGGATTAAGAATACAAAACTTTTCTTAAGAGCTGTAAGCTATGAAGTTTACGTCTATGTACTAGCCGCAGCCATGACAACTTTCCGTGATAACAAGAGATATGGTCACGGGTTTTAAGATTAAATATAAAACGGATACATGAATTTTTAATTTTCTGTAATCTATTTGCCTGTTGTTCTGTTACGTCACAATAATCAAAACATGGAACAATTAATACATGTATAACATATATTTTTACACATTCAGGAAGTTGGTTTTTCAGACGCTTCAATACATGGAGGGTCGATAGCGCCTTCTTACTTACGTTAGCAATATGGTGTGACCAGTTAAGTGCAGTATTCAAAGTAATGCCTAGGTTTTTGACGTTCGATCTTATTGACAGTTCTGTACTGCCTGTATTCGGAAATTACCGATTTTAGAACAAATTCAATGTTGCTAAACATGATGGCTTGCGATTTAAGGGGATTAATTAGAAGCCCACTTTCAGCAAACCAATTAACAACGGCCTCAAGGTCCGTGTTAAACTCAGTAACACTTTTAACGTGTCAGTCGGAGGAAAGGAATAATTGCAAATCATCGGCATATAAATAACGCTGTGAATATTTAAGCTATTTAGGAAGGTCATTAATGAACAAAGTGAAAAGAACAGGACCGAGCACAGAACCTTGTGGGATACCAGCTCTTAATCTCTGCCAGTCAGATTTTGAGTTCCCAGAAATAAGCACTTTGATGTTTGTCGGACAAGTATGACTTGAACCAAGCAACAGCATTAATTGAGAAACTAAAATTCTTATCGAGTTTGGTTAGTAGAATATCGTGGCCGACAGTGTTAAAGGCTTTGCTAAAATCTAATAGCACGAGAAGCAAGTCTGATATCATCAGTTATGTTCACTAGTGCAGTGCTGGTGCTATGGTTAGCACGGAAACCTGACTGACATTCATCAAGAAGTTTATTGTTGCCGAGATAAATGTTCATTTTTTCTAAGACGATGTGTTCAATTATCTTCGAAAGCACTGGTAAAATAGATATTGGACAGTAATCTGATAGTGAAGAGGGATTCTGTGTTTTCGGAATAGGGTTAACAAGGGCATTTTTCTAGGTGATAGGGAATTGATAGTGAGTCAATGAGAAATGTATTATTCTTTGTAGAGGTAATATTATACAAGGGAGAAGTAACTTTATTACGTGTATCGATATGTTTATCTATATATTATATACCCTATTTATACTTATCACATTTCCCGTTTCCGTTTAGTATTCTAGTTACTGTAATCCTAGATGTATTATTCCGTGACATCAAAAGTTCAAGATCTTAGGCAGGTGCAATTATATTGTTTTCATCGAAATGGAAGGAAAATAATAAAAATAATGTTTTCTTCCTATCAGGGAGATTAATAAAAATTAAATTATTTAAAATACTTTTTATCACTAATGACTGTTAACGCGTGTAATGAGGTCGACAGACGTTTTCTCATATGTTTTCCAGTATCATACCGGCATGTTATTGACAGAGTTTGCCCTGCTGTGCCTGAACACGAAGGTTTACCAGGAGTACCTGACGATGGGTGTGTCTCGTCCCCAGTCAGTAATTTATTCCAGTCACGGCTCGCCATAGCTTCCAGAACTGCATAAATTCCGACGAAAGTGGTTAGATACTCCCGCCAGGAGGAGATCACGCTTCTTACAATCGTGGTGGTTGATAGAGAAAACCAGCTCACCATGTAACGAAACAACCCACGGGTTGAACCACATGGGACCACCTTTCTGAGGACGACGTCTAACCTACCTCTACGGAACCGCTTCGTAAACGAGTCCTCTCCTAGGTGGACCAGACCGTTGACCCAAGGACTCACTCTGAAAGTCTGCTCCCAAGTGGGAGTTTCAACCTTTACCACTCAGAGTCCAACCTGTGGTCGGCTTAGCACAAGGCTGTGACATCACACCGATCCCCTGAGTACCTGCGGTATACCATGCATCTGAGTTTTCACCCGAGTAGGAGTCCACCTTCCAGGGCTCCAGAACCCCTCCTCCAGATCAACATTGCTCCGGATCCGCTACGCAGGACACTACTGCGTGCCTCACTGGGGACGTGTAATCTGTTCGTAGGTTGCACAGCAGGCAGGGGCTTCCGTACCAGCTTCTGGAAGCTGGCCTAGTAAAACCTCGTCATGGATCTTTCTCTTGTACACAAGGAGGGCCACCACTTGACCGGTCGTCGTTCTCACTCCGTTAGCGGCCGTGCAATGCCACGGTGTTTCCAACTCTGACCCACGTGGATATAGAGATGGACTTGGATGGGAGATGTTTCATAATCGCATCGACGCCCCATTGCAGGTTGTGGTAGTGACGAAGGAAGAGGACGGCAGGACAGGAGCACTGACGTCTCAGCATCTTCTGCACCTCACTGGAGTTTTCGTGCCCCCACTGAGGGATGCCGGTACTAAGAGGGAGGTAGAGCCACCCCCCCCCCTGTAAACGTATACACCTAACTCCCTGGGGTGTCCTGTTTCCCTTACACTCAATTAAGAGCCGGGTGCCAGACACCTCAGCCACACCGACTACCAAGCTCCTCAGGACCCTGGTTTAAGTCTGGTAGATTCTTCGAACCTGTCGTGAACATAGAATACATTATGAGATTTTAACTTTTTCAGGTGTATTGAAAAAATCAATGCTTTCTCTCACCGTCTGAGTTTTTTTAACCATTATGCATGATTCTGACGGTAGCGAATACATACGCACTTTATGAGAAATACTTAACTTTCGCTGGTGAGTTTTATGTATGCCTGTATTTTTTTTTTCATGCAATTGCAGCCAGATAGTATCCAGAAGTTAACGAATCCAAATTCAAAAAGTCACAAATGTTCTCGAATAAGCTATGAAGATTCACGAAGAAGTCTCGAATATTCACGAAGACGATCCCAAGTACCGCAAAGAAGTCATGAAAAGTAACGAAGGAGACAATAACTAATCACGAGGGAGTTAGTGATGGAACTGTACAACAGCAGTCGGTGAATTTTGTACCTTTTATAATTGCTTATCACATGCTGACGAAAACAATGCATGAATTCTCGTAAAATTAATTTGGATCAAGTCAAGTACAAGTATACAAAACTGGATGTTTGATGACATTTTACAGCTAAACAAAGTTTTGAATAAAATTATATTTAAAAAAAAAATATTGTTATAAAGAGCGGTAGTGGTAGAATGCTCAGTTGTTATTAGTACTGCGAAGAGGATACATATCATCCAGTGAAGATGGAAAATGTTCAGATCAGTTATTCGCGTTCTTACTGCAAAAAGGTATTTATGAAGGGAAATAACACGTGTGAACATGATTCATGGTGTATTTTGAATGTTAACGTAGTATCCTCCAATGTGAAAAAAAAAAAAAAAAAAACTGTTTGGACGACACAGCAACTTGAACAGGCATTAAGTTCATATAAAGGTCTCACTCCTCTACCTGCCAATAGATGTTATAGAAAATGGCTTCCGTTATGCAGAAGTGGTTTAACCCTTATCGAATCGAATAAATGTTATATGCCAACAGTGAATACATATGTTCTCATCAAGGAAACTTTAAGGTAATCGACGTCAACACCACTTAAACATCAATGCAACTACAGCGACAAGATATTTGTGCACGCACACCATGCAAGGAGACATGGCATAAATAAATTCAAGATGAAACCATGTCGAACAGTTTATCTATGTGACAAGTACCGCAGACTGTCTGCCCGTATTGACACTTTTCATGGGCAATTCAAGATATGCAACGATGAAGTTGTTCGCCCTACAAAGCAAAATTATTCGAGGGTGGTGAGACCTTGTGAATAACTTCAACCTACTACGAATGAAACAGTAATTATAAAGACATCATATGTTATCAGCCAGGAAAATTTTTCATCTACTACAGGATGACCCAGTCGATTCTGTGACGGGACTTTCAGCAAAAGTTACGTTGCAAGGTGACATGAGAGAAGAAACAAAATATATAATAAGGCACGCTGGGGTAATTTAACATTGGGAGCTTCAGTGTAGGTGCGTGCTCGAGTGTTATGACACAACTGATAATCAAGAAATAATCTGTCGAAATGCATATAACAAACATGTTAAAATGTGTGGCGCTAATACTGCTACACGTGTACATTATGCTGATACGCCGAATAGAATGGATTCGTACTGAAGAAATCTGCTTTGCATGGTAGTCTGAAGACATATGTGGCAAATGACAGTACGAACGAAAAGTATGCAGATACTAAAGCTAATATGTAAAAAAGTAGGTGCGAACATGTTTGTTACTTTATCAGCAGATACATACATACTTAGAAGCAGGTTTAACAGTTTAATAAAATGCATGGCCTTTTCATAGAGCGCCATCCTACACTGAGAGGGCTGGTATAATATGAGTATTATTTAAAACATTTCAAAGAAAACAATGGTGACAGGTTTGGTAGGCCAGAAATTGAAAATTGCTCAACCTGTGCAGACTTAAAGGCAAAACATGAAATCTTCAACTCTCAACGAAATAGCAAAACGAGTCGCTGTAACTGAGATACTTGTTCACAAACGACGTACTGTTAAGTTTTACAAGAAACTCCAAGATGTCACAGATATATCTAAAAACAGAAACGATGTCATGGGTATTGTTTTCGATGTTATACAGAATCTTCCCTCGCCATTTATGCCAGTTCAAGAAATTTTCTATTTGCGTAAACTTTAGTTCTTTGTCTTCAATGTCCATTATGTCGGGAATGAGTCAGCAGTATTATATACAAACACAGGAGGAGTAGCTAAGAGAGGCACTGACGAGGTTTGCAGCTATGTTCTCGATTTTATTGATGGAATTCCTGATAAAGTGTATGAACTTCACATATTTAGTGCCAGACAAAATCGTAATTACACACTGGCCCGATGTTAACGGTCCTGTCCATGGCTGGAAGATTCAAAGTCATTAACCAGTAATATACTATTTGAGGACATAGTTTCTCACCATGCGGCAAAAACTTTTCAGTCATCAAGCGAGCTGTTCGCAGAGAGGATCGCATTTATTCATCAAACTAGTACAGAGCGATCATTCGAATTGCAAGGAAACGTAACCGTCCATTGGCAGTGAGATCCGTTGAAGGAAACTACATACTGAACTTCAAGGACTGGTGGTCCAAGTACTTCAAGAAAACTCCTAAGGACATCCACAAGCATGGTTACACTTTCAATGTAAGTAAATACAGGCATCTTGTGTCAAGTATGCTGTTCAGTGCAGTACCTTTTATTTTGTCGTATAAACACACTTTCTTGATGCAGTGTGGTTGTAGAAATAGTATTAATTCTTTTTTTTACTAAAATGTATACAAATATGAAAGCATTACGTTCAACCTAGTACTCAGTACTTTATGTTAAATACAGAGTTATTTAATGCATTTGGAATGTAAGAATAGTTTGTATCTCCTTTCAGCAAGTACAACATATAAAACTATTAAAGTATTTTGTTAAGTGCAGTACCATTTTGCTTAAATACAGACTTTTCATTGCATTTGCGTTTTAAAAATATTATTTAGTTGGCTGAAATATGTACAAGTGTTTTGTTCAGTGCAGTACCTACTAATTTGTCTTATAAACAGTTTCTTGATGCATTTGTGTTGTAAAAAATTTATTTAGATCACTTATTTGCTTGAATGTGTATAAATATCAAAGTATTTTGTTCAGTGTAGTATTATTTTATCTTATACGCAGTATTTCTTAATGCATTTGAGATGTTAAATTATGTATATTTACTTCATGGCTATTGATATTTGATTAGTGGGAAAAGGATAACATTTCAACACTCTGTATTATTTATATTTTGTTACTTATTTTGAATTTGCAGTATTGATTATAGCATCGGATGATTGCTTACATCTAGTACTATAATTGTTCAAGTGTGAAGTTTTTGATCCGAAGGTTAGATTTTCTAGAAATCAGTTTTTTTCTCAAAACTGCTGTAAACGGAATACTATCCCTTTTCCACTCAGCTGTTAATATAGAGATTAGCGAAATGCTTAAAAGTAAGTTCATCTAACTATGTGCTTTATGTAATCTGAGTTTGATGAAATGCTAACGTATTTTTCTTTGTGTATCAAGCTTCATCAAAAAATGTTAAAATTTCCGCCATTCTGAAAATACGAATAGTACCTAGCCGAAATATACAAAAGTTAAGTCTGGTTAATAAGAGATATATGTGTATAAAGTTTGATGAAATTCGGTCGACTGGTTCAAACGTTTTTAGCGGGACACATACACAGAAATGTTATCTCATAAGCCTATTTTTCCTTCGGAAAATTGGCTAAAATGCTTATTATAATATATTCTTGACAGTTTGTTCCCTGCAGGAGACCATAAACAAATTTGACTCTGTGAACACGAATGGGAAGTACATACATGAGTAGTCTGTGTATGCAAATATTAACTGATTGTTCTCTTTAAGTTTATTCTGTGAAATGTAATAGATCTCTTAATTACTTAGTTTATATATCAGTTAAAATCATCATTTTGTATTTTGTATCACTTAACTGTCGCTTTTCACACTATCGAGTCAACTGAAACCACATTGGCGCGGAACGGTATAGGTTGGAGGTTTTGAAAGCTAAAGCATTGTTCTATGCAAAAAAATACAGTCAAGCTAAAATTGCTAATTTGATAATTAGTAGGTTGCGTTATTTACATTGAAACTTTTTCGATTACTTCGCATTTTACGATGTTCTTGTCATACTAAAATTCAAATACTTAATCAATTAATTGCGTAGTATAAACAATTAGAAAAATTGTCGATAATAACTCTAGGCCTCATTTGCATCTAATTAATACGTTATCCTGTTCAGTATTTCATTTACATGCATGTGTGTTTGTGTGTGTACACACATTCTAACACAGTCTTAGTCACCATCTACCAACTTACAGAATAGTACCAATAAAATACTAAAATACGTAGCAAGGAAGTATCTCAAGTAGCAACAAAAAAAGTTGTGCAGCAAACTAGTTGTCATGCTATTTGGTACCCTACGTACTGTTCACAATACCTCCCTTCTCTAGTCAGAATAGGTTCAATCACCGACTCGACATATGGCTACAGTTAGTTCGTAGCATTCGCCTGTCACAACTACGGACTACAACCAGCGTATCGAACATGTGTTGTGGGTTGCCTGCACACCCGGCACTGATCAAAACACTTATCCGACCACGCTTCGCAAGAAAAATACCACAAGAGTCAGCTTCCTAACCACCCCATGAAAGTTAACTGTAAATACTGACTGGCAAATTTTTTAGTATTTTTACTGTGCTGAAACCTGATTTGATTATGATTTTTTTTAGTACAGACTTATTTACACCACTTTCACAGAAGGTTACATTTAAAGGCTACAAAATATGTAGGCTACTTTAACGTTGCAAAAATTAGTTTGACTTAAATTAAGTGGAACGACTCTCTGCTGCTTAATAAAAATAGTTGCAATTTATTTAGTTTTTCAAAAATAGATGTTGCGAAGAAATGGTACATAAACAATTTTACGTTAGAAAACTACCACAAAACAATATTGTTTGCCGGCAGATGATCTTAAAATATTTCGCTTATGTGAGTCTCTTACATTTCGCTGTCGCTCAGGTAAAAATTCTCTCTCAGTTACATCCATGCAGCCGCAGCGCTGTTAGATCTTCATTCATTTTGTCTGAAATCTTGGTGTCTAACTGCTGTCCACCCTACAATACGGTAGTTTTTCCTTCATTTTCCCACCGAGTTGTTTTGTCTAAGCATGTTCCCTTAACAGGTTGCCGAGCGCATAAGCCAGGATACACAATAACTTTTGTATCGCTAACAGCTCAAGTAATTAATTCTTATAAAGAAAACTGAAGATTAGTGAGAATACGGGTATTCTATTGTATCACATAACCAGGTAAGGCTTCCTCATTCTACTAGTAAATAAATTTTGTTGTCTTGCCGACTTTCCGAAGGCAGAAAGTAAGACTGCTACGCGCTTTAAATCAATTTCGAACGATTTTCAGTTTACAATAAGAATCCCTGCGTCGCTTCCAGATCAATTTCCTTGAACACGTTTTTTTTTCTCTTTGTGTATTCACTTCTCGGAAAATCTGTACTACTGATGCGTTTTCGTATAAATAGTTTTGTCGTTTGCACATTAACTAACTCTATTTGACTAGACTAGTAGTGATTTTTGCCCAATAAAGAACTCGGTCAAATTGAAATTTTTGACATAAAATAATTTTAAGAGTTCCGTATCACAACAATATCATGGAATTTCTAAACAGTAAACATTTAGTGTATATGCAACACTAAGAGCTGAGTATGTGTTGGTCTGTCCTTTCACAAAGTAACGGGTCGTCATAATTTTTAACCTACTTTCCGAAGGAAATAAAGTTCACCTTTCACCTTTCTGTATGTGTGCCTGTGAGTCCTTAAAAACTTTTGAACCAGTTGACCGAAATTCATCAAACTTAGACATATATAGTTCTTTGTAATCTGACTATTTTTTTATATTTAGGTTACGCCATATTCATATTTACGAAATGGCGGCCAATTTAACATTTTCGATATCTAAGGAACCGTAACATAGAATTGCATCAAACTTGGTACACAGATACTGCATACAAAGTTAACTTGACTGTTGTGTATTTCATTCATCCTGTATGCACATTTTCAAAATGGTGGCCATTTTTATCTTTTTAGCATAGCATCACACATGTTAGAAATTATTTTTCAGAATTTCACCAAACTTGGTTCACATATACAACAGACAAAGCTGACCTGAATATTGTGTATTTAGTTTATCCTGTGTTGTTAATTTCGAAATGACGGCCATTTTTATATTTTTAGTATAGTACAACACATCTTAGGATATTTTTTCAAAATTTCACCTAACTTGGCACACATCTACACCATACAAAATTGACTTGAATAGTGTGTATTTAGTTCATCCCGTGTTCTTATTTTCAAAATGGCAGCCATTTTTATATTTTTAACATAGTATCGCATATCTTAGGTAATATTTTTCCAAATTTCACCAAACTTGGTTTACATGTACATCAGAGAAAGATGACGCGACTATTGTGCATTTCGTTCATCTTGTGTGCATATTTTTTTAAATGTCGGCAATTTTTACATTTTTAGCTTAGTATCACATATCTTAGGAAATATTTGGTACCAATACACTACATACAAAGTTTTTAGTTCGTTCTGTGTTCTAATTTTCATAGTGTATTTTTAATAATACATTTTTAGCATAGTATCATATATTAGGAAATATTTTTCAGAATTTCACCAAGCTCGTTTCACGTATACTTACCACATACAAAACTGACTTCAATATTGTGTATGTATTCATCCTGTAGTCATATTTTTGACTGGGGGACAATTTTACATTTTTAACATAGTGTGACATATCTCAGGACCAATTTTTTAGAATTTCGCCAAATTTTATACACATGTACCGCGTACAAAGCTGACTTGACTGGTGTGTATTTCGTTCATCCCGTGTTCATATTTTCATATATTTTTTTAGCATAGTATCCCATGTCTGTGGGAATTATTTTTCAGAATTTCATCAGATTTGTTAGATACACATAAATAAATACTGCATACAAAGCTGACTTTACCTTTGTGTAATTCGTTCATCAGTCTGTAATATTTTGAAAATGGTGGCTATTTTTAATTATCTTTATGTTAAAATGACATGTGAGAAAAAATTTTCCGCAATTTATGAAACTGGTTACTCGCATTTTAGTTAGCAAGTTAACTTATCTTCAGTACATATTGTGTAAAATACGTATAAATTAATATTATATTAAATTTTTCCTAGATTACGTAAACGATTCCAACTTTCAATAATAATTTACATTTACTTTAAGGAAAGTACGCTTATGAGTTATGCTGGTAACTTCTTGTTTGCATATAGATATTTTTTGAGCCGAAGAGTGAATTTGGTTACTATTTGTGTATTAGATTACTTTTTAACCCAGAAAAAAATGTATGAGCTGTGCGCGCACATGCAAAGGCTTCTGCAATAAAACAGTATTTCAGAGGGGTGCAAAACGGGGTAAGGAAACGAACTACACAAAATAATTATGATTCAGTTTTATTTTTCAAAGTGTTTCTAAAAAAAAACTTTAATGACCACCAATATAATTTTCGCAATATTATTTTTATTCCTTTTTCAAAACCTTTGTTTCAGAATTATTATTTTATTAAACTGATAACCCTGCGAACTAAGTGGCATGTTCCAGTTATTATAGCCATAAACAAACTGTAATAACCCCCATGTTAGAATCAAGTATCCTACATATACTCAAGCCCCGACCATTTGTCTTCTAACTGGTATTCAGTGGAACAGCAGACAATGAATGAATAGACGAGACTTGAGTATATATAGGACAATGGATTCTAGCCTACAGGTCATTGAATTCACGAAATTTTCCTGTCCCTAGATAGGTTATAAAGTATATTGTTAAGCACATATGTATTTTTACATTGTATTTGTTGACTGTTGTTACACAGAGGATTAGTTCTGTGTTGACAAAAACTGCATAATTGTTTTCTAGAGCCACGCGGTCGAAAAAAACTGGTAAAAGCGAGTAAATACTTGCACACAAATAATAAACAAAAGCATCAGATGATTACGGAAACAGATTCTAGTTCCCGAAACTTCGTTTCACTGTTTGTCTGGAAAACTACTGTGTTTTGTTTCGTCTCATCGTTGTGTCGTTTGTTGTTTTTCTGTTCGTATCTGATAGCTATACAGTGTGTTTGTTTCGTCTTATCGTAGTGTCGTATGTAAACTTTTTTTATTTTCATTAATCATCTGTTTTGTTCCTCGTCATATTTGACCCGATTCCGTTTGGGAATTTCATGATGTGTATGTACCCCGTTGACTAAAGCATACTCTGCTTATTTATGGTTTTCTATTATTTGTTTCGTTTTCTTTGACAGACGTTTATTTCGCAATGGAGTATGTCCAAGCAACTAAATCCAGTTTTGGAAAGTTACTTGACTCAAAAGTATTTTGTTTTTTGCTGTGTTCGTATTTCCAAAACGACAGCCATTTTATTGCATAATATGAAAGATCTAAAAAAAATTATTTTCAAATTTCATCAACGTTACTATACGTATTCTATTTAACTAAAATGATTTGATTTTTTACGTATTTTGTTCATGCCGTGATCATATTTTTTTAAATGGCGGCCATTTGATCACTTTTAAATACTCAAGACATCTGAGGAACAATTTTTAAATTTTAATCAAACTTGGCACACTTGTAGTTATAAGTAAAGCAAAATAGACGAGTAAAATGTGACTTGTCCGTAATTGGTTGGTGAGACGCTGACAGAGTTTTGAAGTGCTTCCCTCATAATCAGATTACCCAGATGCAAATACAATCCTGCAGCTTTAGAAACTATTCGTGCAAATGTTCCTTTTATTGAGCAACAACCATTCGCCCCTCAGCATTAGTCAAACGCAATGCATTCCGCGTGTTCTAATTACACTTAAGTAAATCTTCTTCGTCTTGTTGCTTGCATCTCTGTCACACAATCTAGCTGCCGTCCATGATACACTGTGAGACTAATTATGGACAACAGCTTGACATCGTATTGAAATTATTCAAGTGTGCAATTCGACATTTATTTACTAATAATACACTGTTCTTCGAAGCAAACACCAACATAACATATAAGAATATATGTTTGCAATTGAACAGCCATACGTCTGGTTCTATATACATGGGCGTATTCGTCATACAATGCAAGGCAACGAAATTCGCGCACCATGTGGGAAAAGTTTTAACTGCTTACATAATTACACAAAAGTGGCGACTACTACTTAAATTGGATTGTTTTTGCAGATCCAACAGCAAACTGTGATAGACGAAGATTTACACTTCCTGTCTACATTGTAGAATCAGTTCAAATTCTGACCATTCTCTTTAGTGTGACACTATGTTAAGTGACTTTTGCTTCACTCTGTACATGAGTCAGTCAATGTAGTCATTAAGATTTGATCTGGGCTTGTTTCAAACAAACCTAAAGAGTGATCATTATGTCACAGAAGGGAAGTTTCCGACATTGCATGAGTGTAATATGACCGTTGGAGAGAATATGGCAGAATAGTTAGAGTATACGGTAAAAATACAGTAAATTTATATATAACTCTAAGGAAAATAAATTATCGCAATTTACAGTAAAATTTACTCACAAGAATGCAAAATTTTGCGTAAATGTGTATGAATACTATCGCAGTCATATTTTGAAAAGAAAAATTAGGTAATCAATTAGTTTCCATGTGGATAAAAGAATAATAATTTTTGTTCTATGATATGCCTCGTGCTCAGAAAATTAAGTAACCATGTGCTAACGGGAGGACTAAAACCCAGGACCTGGATCGAGGTCTATATAACTTACCCTTTTCAGAAGGAAGGATGAGTTACCGATCAAATCCAAAGAATGAAGTCATTATCTCTAGCGAGCTTTGCCGTATTGAAGACATCGTTTTAATGGTAAAACAATTTATATAGTATACCAGAGCAGCATCCAACTCCGACGAGCAACATTAGAGTTCAAATAAGACTTCATAATTAAACTCTTGTATTATGAAAAGTTAATTATGGACATTCGAATAGTTTAACTTCTACGTTTCATCACGAAATTCCCTGTTTTAAGACAAAATTTTGTTCTACGCAAAATAAGAGCTAGTCGTTGATAGAAAGATACATTTTTCATGAAGGAGAATAGAGTATGTAATGTATCTGTGCTGGTGTACGGTGGGCCTAGTAGCCATGTCCTCTGTACATTTTACTAGGTTTTCATAATTCATATGTAAGTAATTAGAAACATTAATCCAAGTCAACAGACACTAAACATGATAGTACTTCACTCAGTCCTTTCTTATATTTGTGCGCACAATAAAACAACTTCTAACACAAGTAGTAGTTTATTACTTGATTGTCATTTGCATTTTTTATGAGTGTTTAAACATCTAATACAAGAACCCACAATTTTCATAAGAAATTGTATGAAGGAAAAATCATAAAAATAAGTTATGGGATATTTAGAAAGTTTTGAAAATAAGTATATCTATTGATATTCAATAAAAGCATATATCACACAGATCACACAGCACACACTTGTGGTAGGTTTAATATACATTTAGTGTAATTTATTTGCCTTACACTGCAAGATTGTTTTAACACGTTTGTATTACATTTCTTTGTTGACTGTTCGGTACATACACATTGTTACAGTGTAGTACTGAAGCAATGTGTTTACATATGTTATTTTTAGCTCGCTTTCGTGTCTTCTGTCAGTTAATATATTCGGTTCAAATTTTGTAATCAATTGTAAAACTGTCTTTCCGATTATATAGAGAATTAAAACTTTAAACATACCTCTCAACCTGATTGTAAAATGATACACACATACAAGACTTAAATATCAGAAAATATATTAAAATAATAAATCGGGTGCGCATGCAGTAGATAATAGATGCGTGAATACTTCACCTCAGTCACTATACTCTGTCCACTCTTAAGGTTGCAGCAGAAATATCAATTAATGATTAATTAAATCAAAGCAATTTAATAATATCGTGATTCCCTCACATTGTGATTGTGTTGTAACACAGTTGTGCTGTATTTTACAATATTTCAAACGAAATTTACGCTGTGCAAAAATGTTATTGTCATTCACTTGAATGAACTAGCTGCAACCTTAGAATGGATAGAGTATAATGTCATTGCGCTGCAAATTGTATGAACTGTTATGTGAGTCTTTTCAGTGACAGCTGCTCTCTACACTCTATACTCGCGTCCACTTTTTTTCTTAATCATTCAAATATGTTCGTAGAAGAAACTATTTTATACTCTCTGATTCGTTTAACAAACGTGTAATAATAAAAAAACTTAATTGAGATATTATTTCTTGACTTCATTCTAGTGTACTGTACAGTGCTCTCATTAAGTTGCAGGCGTGCTGCAGCATGAGCTCCTCTATCTTGAACTTTACTAGAAGTACACTTAAGAACAAGCGAAGAGAAAATAAACATGTAAGACAAAGTAACTGTGAGCTAACTTCCTGCTCACGAACATGCGAGGCTAGGGAGTTAGTAGTTTACGTATTCTAGACACGGTGTGAGATCACGTGCAGACTGTTTTCTTTCTTTAGTAAAAATTGTATCTCTAGATGTGTTGTAATCTCATTTCTCGTATAAAACGCGTACTGTATGAGTATTTTAATATTTTGTGTAAGTTTTGGTAATAGACACGTCAGTAAAAGTTACCTTTTGCCGCTATAATACGTTTTTATCCAAAAGTAAATTTTTTACACAGGACACCTAAAATATTTAAGTTTACTCTGGGACCGTAATTCCATTTGCGGCGTAGTGTAAAATAAACATTTCTAACTAAACTTTTGGCTTCAAGTCTAGGAATATCGTATAATAAAACCAAGGACATCACCGTTGAAATACAGAAGAACTACATATTTTAAGACTAAGTTACTCAAAAGGTATTCTATAACAGGCGTGGATCATGTGTTATAGGACCGTTAATTGCTTCGTGCCCTTCAATGTGTTTTTCATTAATAAAACTGTAGTTAACATAATTTTATAAAGTCACATCGTACCCATGTTTTCCCAGAGTTCTTCAGAAGAATATCAAAAAAAAAAAAAAATTATAATAATAATCGTCCATTTTTTCCTTTGCAATTCGTCTCTAATGGTAATGAGTGATGTAATTGATTTGCTAAAGCCAACAGCAGTAGTTCAAGGTATTTTCCACGGTGTGTGGTGATTTTTATCCCATTTATAATAAATTCTGCAGGCGTCAAGACAATTTCATCCCCAGAACAACACTTTCTATTACATATAAGGATGATTCGTAGACGGAATGTGGCTATCATCTACTTCTACCACTTGACTTACAACATTTAATGTCTCAAGAGGGACACAATAAGGCAGGATGGCCACACCGTTCAGATCCAAGTTCAGTGTCCGTTTACCTTCCACGCTACAGTAAGAAATAAACTGAATTCAGCATATGTTATGTTGTAGCAACCAAAAGAAATAATTAACTGAATAAATTTAATATACTCAGCACTGTTAACTGAAACTGCTTTTCATCTGCAGGAGTAATATTTACCACACAAAATGCTGCATTCTGTAATAGTTCGCAAACTTATAGCAAACTATACTAGGGTATGTAAATTTTGAAGCTTAAACCACTTTTCCAAAACAGCTCTTTCAACACTAAATAGCCATAAAAGTAAATATTCAGAGATGAGCGAAATTATTCTTGCAGTTACAAAGCCGCCCCATTTTACAGTACTGTACATTGTTCCTTAAAACATTTAGAACAATGCTAAAAATGTGTTGTCCAAAATATTTGTAACTCAATTTAATTATTTTAAATTTTTAAAAATTATATGTAATAACTTCAAAATATTACGTATAAACATGAAATTTCAAAATATTACATAAACACTGTTGAACATAGCATTTTAATAATTACATATTATTACTGCAAATGAAATGCTAAAGAGAAAGATAAAATGAAATTCAAAAGCAACTAAAAAATAATTTATGTAAGACTGCTGTTACATAACACACTTCTCGCGTCTGTTTGAATGTATATTTGTTCGACTGCAGTTCCGTAACCAGTAAAATGTTTGATGAGGATACATATTCACCATTTCGGATTCACGCACTTCTGTATATTATTTTAGAGCTTTATGTTAGGTTTTTGTATTGTAAATTGTTGAAGTGATAATGTTAAAATGTTCATTTACGTATCTATAAATAAAATGATTGGCAGTACAATGTTATAACATTCTTCGATTTCACATATATTACCAGTTTAACAAATGCTCTGCAACGTAAATACTGAAACCAAACTCATGGAACAGGATATAAGTATAGTTACGTGGCGAAATTAGTTTCTCAATGATGACCACTGAATACTCGACCCGTAAAATTATACGTAACCGATCAATAAAAAGGTTTATTGCCTGGATTATAACAGTATACTTTCAAGTACGTGCAAGTCTGAATTGCTCTGTGAACTACTAAAATGAAATTGAAATCTTCTTCTGGAGTATATTTTCAATAAAATGGACCATCGTTGGTTTACACAGATATCAATGTTATGTTTAAATCTTCTTTTGTTTCTTCTTGAAGAACACTAGTTTCCGGCTAGATGGAAAACTAATATTGCCCAGCATTTGATGACTATCATACACGCGTAAATAAAGTTAAACTTTAGTAATACATTGTTTTTAAGTTTATTCGTATGCGCATTACTGGACAACAAACATATCAAACATATACGTTGATTCGTGTTCGATGCTGAAACTATTAAACGTGTTCCAATACATTATGTTTCGAAAACAAAACACGTTTGTAAGGAAAACATCACGCGCATAAAATAAACTTTTATCAAGTCTACCAACATAGCGAATATTTGCTTTTGTATTCACACAGATATAGCGTATATTTTACTTGTGTTATATATATATATTATATACACACTTAACTAATCGAGAGTTCTACAAAAACATAACAACGCATCTTTCAACAAAATATCATAAATTCACGCAAAATTCCACAACAGCAACAGGAAAGTCAACTACGTTGGCTCGTATGTTATATTACGTCATAATCATACAACAAGCTAATGAATTGAACCACCACTGTTTAACTAGAGATTTTCATGTGTAATTTTATATTTTTCTAGTTGTAACTATAGGTCGAATATTTAAGGTAATTGTAAATTAAATATTTTGTAAAAGTGAATACTTTTTACCTTAACGGAAATAAATTAATTTCAAAGTTTGTGTTGGTAACATAGTTTAAATTATTGAAAATCGTTCCCTATTAAGCTTATCTCCAGAAAAAAAATATATACCAACACTTTTTCTCAAGTGTAACATTATATAAAATTATTTCTAATACGTAAAAAACCCGTTACTTAAACAAATTAATAGAGCTAGCTAGTCTGCAATAACTTTAAACACGAAAAACTACACTCATAGATAGTCTAATTACAGCGAAGGATTTACATGTGCTGTACTGCTGTATTGCCAACATTTCTGGAGCAAACTATGATTATTGTGCACGTTGTGACTCGAAGCTAAGTTGTCATGTATTTTCGTGCGTTCAATGCATTTTTCGTTTTAAGTACCGTAAGCGGGAGTCACTTTGGACACACGTGGTTGTTTTGGGACACAACGGTGAGTAAATATTAATTAAATTTTTTATGCGTATATATATTATTTTGAATTTATCGCAAGTAAATTTCTTTATTTAGGGTTACCACATGATATATTCGATTACAGTCTAATCCGTAAAAGAGTACGCATTTTTGACAACTGATTATAGGTATTGGTTTATCGTGTATTTACATTTGACTAGTGAAATGAAAGTTCTGGTATGCCGATACCGTACGCATGTTATTAGTCTGCGAACTGCGTGAAATTCTCGTTCAGTTGTGTAACGAGCTTCACAGATTCGGATACTATTGTGGAACCAAATGTTATCAGGATTTTTCACGCTCTCAATCTGTAAAGATATCCCAAGCTAACGCTGAAATGTAAGACATAGCTAAGCGGCAGGAACATGTAGGACAGTCTCCACGTGAGTGAGAGGTTATATAAGAGAGACAGTAGTGACGTCACAGTCGGTCCTCGTACTTGTACCGGCCCAGCACCTGGGCTCCTTGTAGGCTGTCCGCACCGCCGCCATAGAAGCCGTAACTGCCTAGACCGTACGGTAAGTACCTGCAACCACACCACATTCAGCACAATCCACTGGGAAAAAATTGCACAATTTTCAGGGAATCTATGTAGTTTTAAAAAAAGTCTTAAATTAACAAAAATTTTCCTGCAAAATTATTTGTTTGTAAAATTACAATGGTTTTCTTTGTTAAAAACTTAGAAAAAAATTATTAGTCTGCCAAAATCATAGGTTTGTCGGAAATTCTATAGTAGTTCTATACAAATCGCATACTTTGGAAAACCTATTTTGTGTAATAAATTGAATATTCATATTAATTACGTGCTCCAAAGATAATAAAGTTATAGATTATACAGAAAATATAGAGTACTTAGCATGTAAGTCAAGGTTGTCTCACACGTAATAAGTGCGGTATCTAAGCACAGGGATGCAAATTGGTGGCACACACTGTAAACTGCAAAGATATAAATCCGTGATTCTTATGTGGTTGGTTTACACGCAATATTATTGTGTTGATGAGCATCTGTCTAGTTCAGTAGCAAGTTGTAAAAATTTAAACTATTGCATTACGTTACTAGTTGGGAATATGTTATCATATTGGTTCTGTTTCTATCCAATTTCATTTTAAGTATGTTGTCAGCTGTTTTGTTTTTATGACGATCTCTATTGCCGTAACGGCTAAAAGACAAATAATTGATTGATTGATTGATTGATTGATTGACTGACATGGTGGCTTGCTCAACAGATCTCGTGGATCAGATCTTGTACTGAGCATTGTATGGTGACCCTCACAGATGAGGTAACGTACCTGCCGTAGCGGGCCAGCAGCAGGTGCTGGATGAGAGCAGGGGGGCAGGCGGCCCCCAGGGCGAGGGGGGCAGGTGTACCCCCGCGGCCAGACGCCAGTAGCAGCGCCAGTAGAGGGTCTATAGCAGGCGCCTGAGATACCTGCTGTGATGTTGCCTGTGACTGTGTCTCCTTGTGAAACTGTACCGGGCTTGTCTTAGCCAGTACGTACCTCTGCCTTGTCTCAGACAATGCCTCCGCTGTTATCAGTCTGCACACCAACACCTGCAGCACAACACATCGACAGACAATAGACCCCCACCTACAAGTCCTACACTCCACCCCCTGCAAACTATACTTCTGAATGGCAAGTGGCGCCAAACACAGCTTCATGCGGCAGCTATATTTGTCTTGGGATAATAAGTGACTATGAAGTGATACTGATATTTTCGAAATTTTAACTACTCATCGTCAGTTGACAATCCGAACCTCGTCAGCCCAAATCATCGTCAGACCAAAACATCTAATCGCATGCAAAAGATAAGACTGTCAAACGGGAAATTCAAAAAGTTAGATTGTGTTAAAATAGGAATAGGTTCGGTAATCTTGCGTTCGACACATTTGTCTATGATATAATTTGTCCACAATTAGACTATCAAGAATTATGAAGCAATGCACATTGCCGGCCTGCCAACATGTGGTAGCGAATAAAAGAATAAGGGAAACCATATATACTTTTCTGGTATAAGGTAATGAACTGAAAGAATAAACATGTAAGCAACGTGAAACCTTTAACCGAAACGTTGACAGACCAAAACCAGTCTGCACCAGTGTTGGTATATCGAGAAATTATGGTTGGAAAACCCACAACCGCATTATATACGTTACTATGGTAACATACAACTTTCTTCACATATTACATCAATACAAATAATATTTATGGCAAAGGATCTGAAGATGGCAGAAAAAGATCAATATCCATACTTAGAATGTTTTCTTCCGAAGAACTTAACTTGTTTACAACATTAAAGTGTTGGAACACTATGCTATTTGTTGGAAATTTTTTTACATTCACATTCAATACTTCTGACTATGCAAGATGAGAAGGAAAGAGGTTAGACTAGATACACTATGTATAAAGCATTACATGTAGGCTAGGAAAGCTAAGTATTACTTGCCGACAACTTGACGAGGATGAGGTATATAGAGGAGGTGGAGTAGGCAGTCAGGAGGTGGTGAAGGTGGTGTATATGGTGAAGGTGATGATGAACTTGGAGTTGGTGGAGGTTGAGGAGTTAGGAATTGTGGTGGTATAGGCGGCGGGGGAAGAAAGGGTATAGGTGGTGGAGTGTTTAGTCTGAGCGAATGTTTGGTCAGCACTTAAACAGCAAGGTATCGAGCAAATGTGAAGATTACATATGATGAGAATGGAGCACTCGTTAGTTGGTACGATTTTAAATATGGCCAGTGTGATTAAATGGTACGAATAAGTTATCGTACGTAGTATGTATGGCTGCTTTGCTTAGGTTGAGTAATTCGGTATTATTGGACGGTATGATTAAGTTAAAGAATTATATGCAGTGGTTGACACTGGTTATTTGTATGTCTCAAGTAAGCTTGTTTTAACGTAGTTTACATTACAATTCGTAATTATAAATACTATTGTCGGTGTTGTTCATGGTAAGCAGACTGATTTGGTGGGACGTGTAACCATTTAAATTAATTAAAAATGGTGAGAACTGTATTTAACACTTCTGACGAAAGAAGAATTTTTGTTAGGCTATTAATGTACACGAAAACCAGAAAAAAATTTAAAAATATTTTTTAAGCCTTGCATTAAGTATAATTATATCAAGTCTTGAAAAACGCAGAACAAAGGTGACTAAAATGAAAAATGTTACAAGTTTCTCGAAACAAAACATTAGTATAGTCCCAACACAAGGCAAAAAAGACAATACAAGTAATAAAAATTATATACATACAGGAATGTACGTCAAATTAAAAAAGTGGAGATGGAGAAAGTGGACAGTTTGTAGAATTTTCCTACTGTTGTCCCTAAGTGTGCAACTTTGAAGAGTAAATATAAATTAATTGAAATTGTGTTTAGCAATTGTTGTTAGTTTAAAAACAATAGCCGGTACGATAATTCAAACATAAATGTAAAAATAACAATATCAATAACAAATAAATAGTTTTGAAAGTAACTATATCGCAGTGTATAGTTACAAATATTTTGTATGAAAATACATAGCACCATTCGAGCGTAAGTTCGTATCAGACTGCTGACTTCAAAGCGGCTGATATTATTTCTAAAGATATCAGCAGAATACATACAATGACATAAATAAGTATTGCGTTATAAGCGCATGTCATCATTGGATGTGTAATTAAAACTGCATTTGCAATGATACAGTATGTCAGTAACGTCAAGCATGGCAACCAAGGTAATTAAGGTGATACACTTGCCATAAACCTGGAAGATTCGCTGTTTCTTTTGTGGATAAACTAGAACCCAGATACATGTAAGTCTGTATTATTCTTGCGGTTGTCTCATGACTTACATCTCCTGAAAGTCTTCCGAACACATTAAATAAGGTATAGAACTGTAGGCCCAATACCAAAGAACCAATGTGTCAGGGGGCGCGGGGGCCGAATGGTCAGACCATTCGTCTCCCAACAAGACAATGCGGGTTCGATTTCGGATTTTCGCATGAGGGAATCGTGCCGAACGATGCCGTTGGTCAGCGGGTTGTCTCGGGGATCTCCCGTTTACCCCGCCCCTTCATTCCAGCGTCGCTCCATACTCACCTCGAGTCATTCCCCGCCAGCGCTAAAGACCTCGGTGAAAAGTGCTGACCAAAATCTCTCTCACTCAACCACCGTGTCAGCAAACAGACAGTGGAAAACTAATATCGTCTAGATTACACAGATCAGATGCATGTTAAGTTTATTCTACAAGTCACCGAACCCGACAGTGTTGTCTGTCTATACAGCATGGTCCAGAATTCATGTGCCACACTCTGGGGCGGGATTGTTGGTGTAAAATAAGGTGGTGTTACATTGACCAACATTATTGCGTGGCGAATCACACGACGTTGAAAAAAAAAATTTAATACATTTATTTAAAAATACTAGAAAGTGTAACAGCTCGAGCCACCAAAATTGGCATAGAGCTCTAAGAATAGGAGTGAGTAAATGTGTGAAAATATGGTTGATGCAACGTTCCCCTTAACTGCTTATGTAAGGGTTTCTCAACACATTTGTGTAAGTAACTTTTAAATACTAAGCAGTAATAAAGTATTTGATGTATATCGTTGATTATCGCGCAAAATGAAGGTGAAAGTAGCTCTTGTGTTAATTTACTCCGTTAAACCGTTTTCGAGAAAATACGAATCAAAATACGAAGGCGCAGTGTAACCCCGCAAAGATAGGCTATACAACGGCTTTCTGAGCCGTACTAATTGCAGCATTGTATGGTTAAATCGATTACAGTAGAGAGAGGAGCAACCACATCTGGGCCCACCACAATCCCCACCACATGCACCCTATGGGCAACCTAGTACGCTATAGTGTCAACATGTGGGCTGGCATTGTCAACAATCATTTGTTGGGACCTTATTTCCTACCTGACCGTCTCAACAGTCTATTACTTAACGTTCCTGCAGGATGTGTTGCCGGAATCGCTGGAGGAAGTACCATTCGCAATTCGCTGCACCATGTATTTTCAACACGATGGGGCACCACCACATTTTTCTGCTGTCGTATGCCGTCATCTTAACATCACATTTGCAGGTTGCTGGATAGGCTTGATCTCCAGACTTGACTCCATTGGATATTTTATAGGTCATGTCAACTCCCTGATTCACAAGACGCCTGTGACTAGTCAGGAAGATCTCGTGGCACGTGTGATAGCCGCATTTGGTTGTGTATGTGCCGTACCAAACATTTATGTACGAGTCCAGACCAACCTGATCCGCCGTTTCTAGGTGTGTTGAAGTAAGGGAACGGAAATTCGAGCACTTATGGTAAATACGTATTGATGTTAAAAAATATGTGTATAGTACGTGCAAATTCGTTGTTCCTATTTGTACTCTGTTCCTTGTTTTCAACACGTGATCTCTCTTAATCTAACCATTAAAGTAATGGTTGGTGTCGGCAGTTACCGCTAGCCAGCGTGTTTTCACAAAATTAATTGTCTTCCTCTAGCATTTCACCACTGCTCCATTTCCACCTTATTTCAACGTCATCAGCTCTCAAGGAATTTCTGTTTAGAGGCTTATGTAGTGAATGTAATTACCCACGTGTGAGGCACGAAAACCGGTGGGTGATTAGGCAACTTTGCTACACGTAACGTACTAATTGACGTGCAGTATGTTACTAGTACTAATTTTTCTGTGACACTTTGAGTCGTGGCTCCACACTTTTGTTTGTAGGTAGTATCAAATATCTCATCATTTCGGCTAACATAATCTATTTTCGTGTCTTTGTTCTTTTGAACTCGAGTGGTACGTTTTTCCTGGTGTTTGTACAAAAGAATGTTGTTTTTAGCTTATGTGTGGTGCCCCGAAATTATGAGTCTAGTAAGAATGATGCATGTTTAAAATGTATAATTTCAAGTGTGTGTTATTTATGTATATACACGGGTTGAGAATATCTTTAGAAGTTTCGCGTAAAAATAAAGCGAAATTACTTAGCACTCTATAGCAACGTTCATACAACACATGCTAGTTGTCATAACGTCACCCAAATCTCGCTACTGTACTCAATGTTACCATTCCATGCTGCCTTTAGTATGGCTCAGAAGGCCGTTGTATTGCCCACCTCTGCAGGGTTACACTGCACCTTCGTATTTTGATTCGCATTTTCTCTAAAACGGTTTACCGAAGTGAGTTAACACAAGAAGTACCCTCCCCTTAATATTGCGCGATAATCCATTATATGCACCGAATATGCTTACTTACACAAATTGTTTGAGTAACCCCTACTTAAGCAGTGAAGGGAAACGTTGCGTCAACCACATTTTCACAAATTTATTTGCTGCAATTCTTAGAGCTGTATGCCAATTTTGGTGGCTCCATTTATTATAGTTTCTAGTATTTTTCAAAAAATGTATTTCAAAATTATGTTTTCAACGTCGTGTAGCTCCCTTAATATTCACCACACAACAGTGTTGGTCAGTGCAACACCACTTTATTTTGCATTAACAATCCCGTCCCGTAGTTTGACACATGAATTCTGGTCCACGCTGTATATTTAATAGCAGTGGTGTAGTTGGGCTTGTGCGGAACGCCAGACTGTTGAAAAGCACACTGCATTACCAGTAATTGTCATGTTTGATAAGGAGTCGTAGACAGGAAGTGTGTAACTTGCTACTCTTGCAACAAATCAACACTATAAATGCTAGCTACCAAAGTCACCTCTAAATGAACCGTTTCTATGTTCCAAAGCACCGGAAATATGTCATGATAAGATAGTAATTTATCGCGGATCTGTTTATTGGTTGCTTGGTTTCACTGTACTATTTGAGTGACCGACGATTTGATTTCCTTATTCGTGCGTTTCCGCGTCAATTTCCGATAAACTGCACGCTTGTAGATCGCTTACAAAAATTTCAAATCGTCAAATTATGTCGTACAATGCAGCATAGCAGCTATGGTGCTCACCAACTGTCAGTGTCTACCCTGGGTGGATTTCCGGCAGAGTTGAACCGGGTTTTCGCACGTGTCGATCGTGCCGGACTATGGCGTTAGTGGACGGGTTTTCTCAGGTATCGTCCTATTCCTCCGGCCTTTCATTTCGATGCTGCTCCATAGCCACCTCATTCACCTTCATCGGCTCTCAAAGCCTGGTTGTTAAATAGCCACCTATAACTCTTCCCTTATCAGCGAATGAGTGAGTGCTCAGACGCCTCCCACAGTACTTGATATTGGTCGATGAGCACACATTTATGATTCTCCTTGGTTAATATCTTAGCACCACTTGAAGCTGCTTTGTTTATTCATATTTCTTAAAAATTATGTACCTTCAATAATAACAATTTTAAATCAAAGAGAGAAGTCATTTTTTCGTTACTAAGAGTCAAAGTTGTAATGCTGGAATTTTAATACAATTATATATTTCAATGAAATAGCATAACACCAACCGTTTATAATACATAGTCTTCTGTTAAATAATTTACCTAAAGTAACTAGTTTGCATTCTTTCGAACACAATTCTGTAATAAAAACCTGTAGTAACTATTTTTGTGAGAAAACCGTTTAAAAGCGAAGTGTGTTTTCGTATTTTCTGTCCCTGTTTATCTTCAACACTGACAAATACTCCACTCTGGTCAATATCTACCTCGGTTTCCAGCCTCAGTGTGTCTTCTATACGAGAACATGCATAGCTGTCGGTACAAGTGTACGTCCGTCAGACGCTTGTTCAGGACTCTGCTGTGACGTGACGTTGCGAATTCCCATGCACAAGCAGTGTGCTATAACAACTAGTGCGCGTTACGTAATATTGAAGCACTCATGTGTGTAGGCCTATATACAGGATGAGGCACGGCACATAAAGTGTTACGGAGCAATAGCACTCAAACTAGTGATCTTATCAACAAATGTTTCAGACAAAAGTTACAGTGTTCGAGAAGGCCGTCATACTGGGCCAACCTATTTTGTATCGGTGGAGGCGCTGAAGTTACGTCAAGGTCAACTCCACTTTGTTAAATGGAACCATGTATCTTTCATTCGATGACGAATTCAGCGGCCTACAACACAAGGTCATTCAGTCACAGGTATCAGTCACGCATTACCTTCCAATGTGAGTCCATCGGATCGCGAAAATGAACGATTTTCAAGAATCATTTGATATGTTGATGGTGTTGGGGGAGTGCCGTAACAATTACAGAAACGCCCAGTATTGGCATGCGGCTCGTAATCCGGATAGGTAACAAAAATCGCACATGGCTTTTAAGCGATTAGCTGACCGTTTCTGTCGCTTCGGTACAGTGAAACAAACATGAGTCAGACGTCGACCGATTGTGAATTAAAACAATGCGGCTGCTATCGTAGCTTTTGCTGCACTAAATCCACATACGAGCAGCTGAAAAATGGAAAGAGAGAGTGGAATTAGTCAGCTGTCTGTATTAAGAATTTCACATCAATACAGGTTCCATCCGTATCGTAAGTCATTGCATCAGGATTTGTACGGCAGTGATTTCTTAAATCGCTACAATTTCTGTAACTGGACTCGTAGATAAATGCGCACAGACGTCTCCTTTTTGGGTCATGTGCTCTTTTCCAACAAATCTAACTTCACAAATACGAGAAATGTGTATGGACATAACATGGATTATTGGGTAAATGAGAATCCTCGATGATGAGAAGTGTACTATTTCAACATCTGTGGTCCGTTAATTGTTGGTGCGGCATTGTCGACGATCACGTCACTGGTCCATATTTTTTTAAAGGTCGTTTTACTGAGTAAGTTTACGCAAACTTTCTGCACAACGTTCTGTCTCAATTACTGGAAGACGCGCCTTTGCATGTTAGCATGGACATGTGGATGCAACACGACTGTGCACCACCCCATTATGCTCTGTGTTCGAGACACGAGATGAAGGAGATTTCTGGCGACAAGTGGATAGGACGAGGTGGCCCTGTAGCTTGGCCACCTTGTTCGCCAGATATAACACCACTAGATTACTTTTGTAGGGTTTTGTGACAGAACGCATAATGGTGGTACACCTCCAAGCCTAACGACAATACAGAAACAATACGCCGAGCATGAACCGAAATTACACCACAATTGTTGGCTGACGTTCGAAGGTCTTTTCATTAGCGAATTAACAAGTGCTTACATGTCGAGGGTAATCACTTCGAGCATCTTCTGTAGGTAGACCGAAAGCAAGGTGGATTCTTTGAGTGCGTGACTAAATAACCTTGTGTTGTAGGTCGCTGAATTTGTCGTCAAATCGGTACTAATGTCATCGAATAAAAGATACATGGTTCCATTTAGCAAAGTGGAATTGACCTTAACGTAGCTTCTGCGCCTCCACCGACAATAAATTAGGTTGGCCCAGTATGACGGCCTTCTCGAACACTGAAACTTTTGTCTGAAACATTTGTGGATATGATCACTAGTTTGAGTGCTATTGCTCTGGAACACTTTATGTACCTCATCCTGTACATACATATTTTTTATAAATAAAAAAAAAAAATATATATATATAAGGTTTTTTTCGGCGAGTGATTATTGCGTACAAAGTTCCCTATAAAATTATAATTTTATTTTCACTTGAAAATGTTATTTTCGCTGTTATAAGTTTCGTTTTTTAGTCCGCTAAGTATTGAAGGTTTAGACCGGGCCACTTACTCTATTGCCAGTCCTCAGTTGTGTCTTTAAGTAAGTGCATCATTCCTCCATCTCTCTTCTGTACTCGCTGCTATTCTGCAGCTACGGCGTAATTCGGCGTTGATCGCCGCCTCCTACCACACCTGACCTGGTCTTGACTGGGGAGGGGGGTGGAATATAACACCCGTTCACACGTTCACGGAAAGTGGCGCGGCCAAGAATAAAAGAATGTTGTGGTTGGGAGGAAGCCCTACTTACGCGATCATCGAAGGCGTTTCCTCCTCGAGCCGCCCTTTAATTTCGGTGCGGGCCGGACCTGGCAATTTCTGACGCCACTCACCCCTTCCCAACCCCCTGACCGACGTCATCATCATTAGGACGATCACCAGGGTGCGTAGCGTGCAGCGGCCGAACACAACAACAAAGAAGTAACAGTTAATGAAAGGCAGGCTGCTAAAACGTTGCTGGCCCCCGTGGGCCGAGTTGCACGCACCTGCACACATTAGCAGCTGAGTTACGATGTGATGCCTCTTCATCGAGGTAGTTGCCACAGACACAGCAGTTTATATACCACGCTAGATACACGCGATATTCACGTGAGATGGCCCTCTCTAACTACATCTCATAGGAAACTATTTTGCAAGACACATTTCCAACAAGATAAAGAAATTGAATATGTTCTATTTTTTGGTTAACTTGCAGAGAAAAGAGGATTCTATCCTTCGTTCTGTCCTGGAAGTGTGACCAACTGTACAGGTAGTGGTCACAGAGATATGCGTAAATCATAACTGAACTGTGTGAAGAGGGATTAGGTGAGTCATATAGCAGACGTTAACATGTGTTAGTACATAACCAGCAAGCTGAAATAGCACAGGTATTCATAAAATGTTGTAACATAATATTATTTTTGCACAAATAATGGCTGTACAGCAACCAATAGCCAGTCTCATGCAAGTAGAGAGCTTGCTGGGAAATATATGTGGGGAATGTTTTAACAGCATTGTTTTGATATTATAGCATGAAAGTAGGTATGAGAAATCTCATACAAAATGGAAACTTGCATCGTGTAAACGCAGTTTTATCTTCAACAAGTATGCCAGCGCCTTGCTTTATTCGTACACGAGGAAATACTGCTGCCCATGCAAATTATTCAACATGACATTTTTGAACGTTAATAGAAGTCCTAGGGAGACGCTCATTGCTATCTAGAGCGTAATAAAATGCAATAAATACAGGCTATACTGGTGCATAGATAACAACGTATTCCTACAACAAAGAAAAATTTTCCTTTGAAGGAGGATTTTCGGTAAAGAAATCTTGTCTTACAGGAAATAAATATTTGAAAACTTATGTTTATTTCTGCATTCCTTCTTGAAAAGTTTTCTTTGAAAATTATATCGTATTATTTGCAGCAAGGATAATATTTTTTAACATAAAACTTGTGCTGATATCACAGCTAACAGCATCATAAATACTTTTATTAAACTTTCTCAACAGTGGTACAATCTTTAAGTAAAATTATTTTGCAGTGATTCATAACTAAACAAAAAATTTCGTTGCAGTAACGAACATTTTGTTGTAACAAAGCAAGTGTTTTAGTGCGTACGTGCGACAAGATTAATACAGACTATTGGCGCGTAGTTTTTTCGTAGTAGCCATTTTGTATGGGACTTACAGCGTTGCCCTATAATTAAACACATGGCAAATATGCGTCAAGTCTAACGAATGTTTCTCTGTTTCTGTTTGCGAATCAAGTTGGTATTTTTATAGAGCAGTCTGAAAAAGCGGTTTTAACCTACTTCGAGGGTTCCAATAACATTTCCCCAATACAAGTACTGTAATTTTGCTAACTCAGAAGCATAGTTTGAAGTGTATTTTATTTTAATAGATAAACATGTTGGTAATAATTAAAGCAGTTTCGTGTGAAACATAGTACGTGTGCCACAATACAATACACTTCAGTGCCAGACGAGAACTTATCTGAGGGCGCAACCTACCACGCGTTTCAAAGGCGTTGCAGTGTGTTCGTAAATACATTTTTACGAAACTATTTCACATGAGCCCGTTGTGCCAATGAACGAACAGAAAACACACTTCGGACCAGGACGGCATGTCATTGTAAAGACACCACGCTCATTAAAACATTATTTCGAAGTCCTCTTACTAAAAACTGCAGTTATATGACTGACGTACTTCAGAATACACTAACGGGATGTATGCGAAACTCATATATGGACACTTATACTGAACTTTTCTACAGACTAACCGCCAGTGAAGTTTTATGGTCACCGTTTGAAGTTCCATGAAAATAAAAATATCGGCGGTAATCTTGCAAGCTAGTTCTTCGCTTGGCTCGTTGTGGTGATGTGGCATTTGATACGTCCTTCAAGGTCACCCGTATAACTCCGTCACCTGAGCTATAAGCGCGCAGGTAGGGGCTCTTAAGGAATATGGAAAGGTACGATGTCAAGCGGACGATTGGAATATTCAACCGTCAATAAAATATGAACTACTCATCAAAATTCGACGAGATTTTTTTTACCGAGTAGACATATTATCAGCGGGCGTTTATTTATACAGCACTATGCGGTAGTTTGATTTACTTTTGAATAAAAAAATTAAAAATTGTTTTAAGAAAAGTAAAGGCTTGAAACCAGAAAATCTGCCAACTGTAAAATTGTAATTTTTATAGTTTTGAATATGATAATATCTTGGCCTCTAAAATAACCGAATTTAAAAAATACTCGCATTTTCATTTGAAAATTATTTTAACATCCGTAAACCTCTCGTGTAGAGAGGCCATATGAAAGTACGGAATCGACTGTGGCGTGTAGTTATGAATAGAGACCTTAAACTTTCGCGTTTTGTTTTGGGTCCAAGTTGGGACTTCAACGACTGTAAACTTATGCTAAGTTATATATTTGCTCTTGCCTTATTTGACACTTCTTATAGGGCGCTGAGCCAATCATACGAAAGCAACTACATGCAGGCTGTCACGTGGTATCACAATGTTGGCGAGCAGCCAATGTGTAGTTGTTATCTACTAGAGTTCACAGATATTCTTGGTGGCTAGCCTACATGACAGTGTACCTATGGAATAGTTCCTATCTCTAGTTGACCATCTCGCCTTTCGTCTGAAATTATTTCGGAAAACCATACAAAAAGAAAACCAGAATGGCTGGACATTTAATATAATCCGGGACCTTTCGAGTGTAAGACAAGTGTGTAATAATCCGGGACCTCTCGAGTGTAAGACAAGTGTGTAATAATCCGGGACCTCTCGAGTGTAAGACAAGTGTGTAATAATCCGGGACCTCTCGAGTGTAAGACAAGTGTGTAATAATCCGGGACCTCTCGAGTGTAAGACAAGTGTGTAATAATCCGGGACCTCTCGAGTGTAAGACA